>JAPJBO010000581.1:0-145560 GCA_030068145.1 Diplonema papillatum
TGCGGGTGGAAGACGATCCCAGCTTCGTCAGGCGGCTTCAGACGCGGAACTGCACCGGTAGCAGTGCCCCCGAGAACAAGTGCTGATTGCGAACCGGTTGCGGCCACCGCAGCCCCTGTTGCCACGACCCCGTCCCGCTTCTTGTCGTGAGCTTTGATGAGCGCGAGAGCCTTTTCCTTCCCCGGCCAAGCAGGTCCTTGACCGATCACGTTTTGGAAGGGCGGTGTTTGTCGTTGCCGCGCCAGGGCCTGCAGCAGGATGTCGTCGGTCTTCCAGCTCGTATAGTCATACGACACCGTGACCGTGTGCTTCTTCTTCTTGTAAGCGACTTTGTACGACTCAGGTGCTCGACGCTTCACCGTTTTTTGTGTGAACAGAGGAGCTATTTGAGACATGGTTAGTGCCTTTTCTTGCGGTGTACTCCTCTTCCTTTCTTCGTCCCTGGAGGTATGGATATGGATTCCTTGTCACTTACCTACTGGCCGTGGGCACCTCTTCGACACAGCCCTACCCGACAGCGCCTGACAGCCCCCCCCCCTGGACAGCCACACCCCCCAGCCCTGGATCAACACGTGTACGCTACACGGTGTAGTACACCCCCCAGCCCTACCCCGGACCATTTTTTTTTTCGGGGGGGGGGGGGGATTTTTTAAAAAATCACCCCCCCATTTTTTTTGGGTTTTTTTTTTGGGGTGATTTTAGGGCTAAATCCCCCCCCCGCGAGAGCCTTTTCCTTCCCCGGCCAAGCAGGTCCTTGACCGATCACGTTTTGGAAGGGCGGTGTTTGTCGTTGCCGCGCCAGGGCCTGCAGCAGGATGTCGTCGGTCTTCCAGCTCGTATAGTCATACGACACCGTGACCGTGTGCTTCTTCTTCTTGTAAGCGACTTTGTACGACTCAGGTGCTCGACGCTTCACCGTTTTTTGTGTGAACAGAGGAGCTATTTGAGACATGGTTAGTGCCTTTTCTTGCGGTGTACTCCTCTTCCTTTCTTCGTCCCTGGAGGTATGGATATGGATTCCTTGTCACTTACCTACTGGCCGTGGGCACCTCTTCGACACAGCCCTACCCGACAGCGCCTGACAGCCCCCCCCCCTGGACAGCCACACCCCCCAGCCCTGGATCAACACGTGTACGCTACACGGTGTAGTACACCCCCCAGCCCTACCCCGGACCATTTTTTTTTTTCGGGGGGGGGGGGTGATTTTTTAAAAAATCACCCCCCCATTTTTTTTGGGTTTTTTTTTTGGGGTGATTTTAGGGCTAAATCACCCCCCCGCGAGAGCCCTGCGTTTATCAGGGGTTATTCTAATCCCCGAAATTCTGAAAAATCCCGGTTTAAAAATCTTTGATATGGCCAGAAAAAAATTTTTCCCACGCTGCGCGTGGGAAAGCATGGATTGCTGAAGCAAGCAGTGTCCCACACAGTAGTGTCATACGTTAGCACAGTGTCGACCACCCACTAAAACCAAATGCGGTGAGCGACATCTCTTTTAGTTTCAAAATCCTTTCAGGCCTGCAAGCTTCAGGATAGCAAACGATCCTCCAGCGACTGATTACTGGGTGTGATGGAAAACTCAATCTGGCTGCTGCTTCTCCACTTTGTTGTAGTCTTCACTTGTCAGTCCCAGTGGGCACTACGGCATGATGGCCTCAACGCCTTTCAACGAATCGAGGCAGGGCGAAGCTGCTCACGACAGGCGCCCCCCAACACGCTAATCCCAACGCCCCTCATGCCCCATAGATATTTCTGGACCACATCGCCGGCAAGCTGTGTACACACAAAACAGCAACTACGACTCCAGGATCTGAGCCTGTAGCCTGGGTACCTTGCCAAAAAGTTTTCACCAGAAATCCCCATGGTTAAAAAATCTTTTTTCACCGGCCTGTTTTCAGAATATTTTTTTTTTTGGTGAAAAAAAAAATTTTTAACCATACAGGATAATCCCTGGCGTTTATTGTGGTTTAGAGGTTCGGTGTTTTAGGGTCTCCGGTTGACCATTGAGGCTGTGAGGCGGGTAGTATGAGGGTAGTAGGTATGCTTATACACTTTAACTACGGCTAGCCATGTTTGTAAGTCTTGCGACCGACACCAAGAAGAAATTCGCTTTGAATTTAGTCTTGGGCCCCCCACGCGCATGCATGTTGAGCAGGGGTTGCCATGCAGCTCGTATCGGTCTGTAATATGCGTTTTTACTTCCGTTTGGTTTTTTGGTACGAGACATCCGCCAGCAATTTCTGGGGGACCCTATCGAGGGGGAATTGCTGCGTTTGCGTCGGGAGAAAGCTGCCGCCTGCGGTCGGACGGGAACGAACCGTTTCATTGCGGCAGTGCAGGCAAGCCGCAGACAGCGAAACAGAACACAGCCTATAAATACTCGATACTCGGAGTGCCACCACCCTGACTTCCCCGTGCTGTCCTCTTTGTCCATCGTCCGTAGGTACAGCGATACCACGGCGCACTCGATGGGACGGGTGTGAGCAAAGATTCCGGGCCCTTGTCCTCGTCCAGGTACCGACCCCAGTTCGACAGCCGTCATTGCCTTTCCGAGTTCCCGGGCAGCTTGCTTTCAATTCGCGCTTCCCTTCCTTCGTTCGCGTCTGGATGCGGATCGCATGTGGGGAGAACGGGAGAGTGTCTAGATATCCGGGGCGTTGTTTTCAGCCTCGGTCCCACCCGACATGAAGGCCAGCGCGATGGCTGCCCCGATGACGATGATTCCGGCAACCACCGCGATTACGATGCCGGCTATGGTGCCGCTGCCCAGCTCGTCGTCGTCCTCCGAAACGATGGTTTCTTCGTACTCGATGCTTTCCAGCGCAGATCCGGAACCAAAGGGATCCGTCACCATCGCGGGGCGTGCGACGATCGCCTTTTGCACGCTTTCGAGGCTCGACGAAGGATTCACGTCGAAGGACGTCGCCCACACGTCATCTGGGCCGAGTGTGGCCGCCAGATCGGCCAGGTCCTTCCTGTCCTCGCCTCCAACAAGGCACACGTTCCTCGCCCTGAGACAGAGGCTGGTGAATACCAGGCTGGTGACCTCGCCGACAAGATCCGAGCGCATCCTTTCTACGAGTGCTCTGATCAACCCTTCGAAGTCGGCGAGCTTCGCAGTTAGGTCCGTCCGGACTCTGACGGTCAGCACTTCATTCCGGACAGGCGCCGCCGTCAGGGGTGTGAAGCCGGGCGTGCGCGTCAAGGGTGGACTTATCGGTGTCAACGTGTTTGGAGTGTCAGGTACTCCTACAGTGGCAGTCGTCTTCAACAGCAAAGTCAGCCCGCTGTTGGCGTCGATGCCGTCGTTGTCGTTCACGATGAACACGTCGCCGTTGGACATCACTGCAACACCTTCGATCTTCTCAGGGATCGGCGAGCCCGTTGCCCTCAGCTCGTCCATCAGGTCCTCAACGAGTGTCTTCGCCACCGTCTCACCTGCTTCATACTCGCTCAGGTCAACTCTGTACAACCGCTTCAGCGCAGCGTCAGGACCACCCTGGTTGTCACGCTCAACGACGAGGAAGCTGCCAGCTCCGACAGCAGCTATGTCAGACAGGCCAACCCATCCTCCGGCCTGCGACGAGGGTGCGTCCAGTGGATAGTAAACGAAGTCCCACGATGCTGTCGATGTCGAGTAGATGCCGATCCGCGGGTTCGACTCTCCTTCCCAGGCACGCTGCATTGCAACGTACAACTTCCCGTTGTATTCCGCAACACCTTCGAACCCGAAGCGCACTTGCTTCGCGTTGACCGCGTCAGGCAGGGTCACAACCTGTGTGATCACACCACTCATGTCAGTCTTGATCAGCATGTTCAGCGACGTCAGCGGGCGGTTGGCAGCGTCTGACAACGTTCCCGCTCCCTCCGAAGCAATCCAGAACCCTCCGTCAGCAGACGTCGTCACGCCCTCAGGATCGATGTTGACACTGCCGTCTGCATTGATCATCGCTGCAAGGTCGACGTCGTCGAACGACGCATCATCCTCCGACGTTCCTGACGTCGCCAAAGCTGCAAGCACGTTGTTCGCGTCCGTGATCTTCAACTCCGCAATCAACTTCGCAGGCTTCGTGCTCACGTCGATTGTGAAGATGCGGCTCGAGCCGTAGTAGCTGTCCTCGATCGAGTAAAGCAACGAATCGTTCTGCGGGTCTCTCGACAAACCAGACAGTGCTCCCCACGGAATCGGTGTTCCGTCAGTGCGGTTCTCAGACTCGATGGTCGGGTACTCTGCAGCTTGGCTGCTGTACTGGTAGATGTTCACAACGGACCGGATCTTGTCGCTGCGGTTGTCTTCTTCGCTTGCAACAATGAGCAGATCACGCGACGGGATGGCGAGCCCACCTTCGGGGGCAACTCCAGCAGGAAGGACCTGCTTGAATGCAGGTTGCCTCGGGTCTGTCACGTCGTACACGAACACCAAGCTGGACCGCTCCGAGTTCACAAACAGGTAGTCTGTCCCTCCGAACTTGCCAACCTCAACGTTTTCGGGCTCGTTACCTTTGTTGCCAGAGCGGCTGTCCGGGTAGTGGCCGTAGCGCACAGTCATGTGCTCGAGACTCGGTCCTGACGTCCATACCACATTGCCCGCCGTGTCGAATACCGTGAACCCGCGACTTCCACCATCCATGTCACCCTCATCCATGTCACCCTCATTCGCCGTCACAAAATAGTCGGTACCAATCCACGCGACGCCGTCAGGCTCACGCTTGACACCGTTCAGGCTCCCGACAAGAGAGATGATCGACGGTGATTCCTCTTCCGTGTCGATGAGCGTCAAGTCTTCAACGCCGGCGGTGAAGTGGGCGGTGATGGCATTCGTCGCAAGGTCGATCAGTACAATGTAGTTGTTCTCCTGCAGTGTGACGACAAGAATGTTGTTCGAGTTGATGTCGACAAACTCCGGCTCCGGGTCGTTTTCGAACAAGTCCGGAATGCCGGACAGATTCACTATTGGCTGCATTACCCAGTTCAACGGGTCAGCGTCGCTGCTGTCAACCACAACAACGAAACCTCCAGGCAGCTGCTCTGGTCGCCCGTCCCCCAGGTCTTCGTCCCTTTCGTTTTCGATCGCAACGGCGATGAAGGAGCCATCGGGGCTCACAGCCACAGAATCAGGCTGACCTCCAAGATCTATCGACCGGACTTCGGTCAAGTCCGACACTCGCACCACCGACAGTCTCCCCGATACGTCGACGAAGTTTGCCGCCGTGTTGACACCGATGACTGCATACTCGCCTACCATCGACACCGACGTTGGCTCACCGTTCAGGGCAACAACGCCTGCCGCCTTCGGCATCGACGGGTCCTTGATGTCAATCAACCCGATTCGCTTCCCTGGACTGTCCGTGTACACGAGAGTCATGCCGTCCTTGGTCGCTGTCACAATCTCAGCAGCCGTCGCCTCGTCAGAGTTGCATGTGGAACCTTCCTGTGAGCAAACAGCGAAGCTCGCAACACGGTTGAAGTGCAGGCTGTCGCTGTCGGGGAGAATGGCAAGAGGTCCAAGGTTGAGAAGCAGAGTCTGTCCACTGTTGGCGTCAATGCCGTCGTTGTCGTTCACGATGAACACGTCGCCGTTGGACATCACTGCAACACCTTCGATCTTCTCAGGGATCGGCGAGCCCGTTGCTCTCAGCTCGTCCATGATGTCCTCAACGAGTGTCTTCGCCACCGTCTCACCTGCTTCATACTCGCTCAGGTCAACTCTGTACAACCGCTTCAGCGCAGCGTCAGGACCACCCTGGTTGTCACGCTCAACGACGAGGAAGCTGCCAGCTCCGACAGCAGCTATGTCAGACAGGCCAACCCATCCTCCGGCCTGCGACGAGGGTGCGTCCAGTGGATAGTAAACGAAGTCCCACGATGCTGTCGATGTCGAGTAGATGCCGATCCGCGGGTTCGACTCTCCTTCCCAGGCACGCTGCATTGCAACGTACAACTTCCCGTTGTATTCCGCAACACCTTCGAACCCGAAGCGCACTTGCTTCGCGTTGACCGCGTCAGGCAGGGTCACAACCTGTGTGATCACACCACTCATGTCAGTCTTGATCAGCATGTTCAGCGACGTCAGCGGGCGGTTGGCAGCGTCTGACAACGTTCCCGCTCCCTCCGAAGCAATCCAGAACCCTCCGTCAGCAGACGTCGTCACGCCCTCAGGATCGATGTTGACACTGCCGTCTGCATTGATCATCGCTGCAAGGTCGACGTCGTCGAACGACGCATCATCCTCCGACGTTCCTGACGTCGCCAAAGCTGCAAGCACGTTGTTCGCGTCCGTGATCTTCAACTCCGCAATCAACTTCGCAGGCTTCGTGCTCACGTCGATTGTGAAGATGCGGCTCGAGCCGTAGTAGCTGTCCTCGATCGAGTAAAGCAACGAATCGTTCTGCGGGTCTCTCGACAAACCAGACAGTGCTCCCCACGGAATCGGTGTTCCGTCAGTGCGGTTCTCAGACTCGATGGTCGGGTACTCTGCAGCTTGGCTGCTGTACTGGTAGATGTTCACAACGGACCGGATCTTGTCGCTGCGGTTGTCTTCTTCGCTTGCAACAATGAGCAGATCACGCGACGGGATGGCGAGCCCACCTTCGGGGGCAACTCCAGCAGGAAGGACCTGCTTGAATGCAGGTTGCCTCGGGTCTGTCACGTCGTACACGAACACCAAGCTGGACCGCTCCGAGTTCACAAACAGGTAGTCTGTCCCTCCGAACTTGCCAACCTCAACGTTTTCGGGCTCGTTACCTTTGTTGCCAGAGCGGCTGTCCGGGTAGTGGCCGTAGCGCACAGTCATGTGCTCGAGACTCGGTCCTGACGTCCATACCACATTGCCCGCCGTGTCGAATACCGTGAACCCGCGACTTCCACCATCCATGTCACCCTCATTCGCCGTCACAAAATAGTCGGTACCAATCCACGCGACGCCGTCAGGCTCACGCTTGACACCGTTCAGGCTCCCGACAAGAGAGATGATCGACGGTGATTCCTCTTCCGTGTCGATGAGCGTCAAGTCTTCAACGCCGGCGGTGAAGTGGGCGGTGATGGCATTCGTCGCAAGGTCGATCAGTACAATGTAGTTGTTCTCCTGCAGTGTGACGACAAGAATGTTGTTCGAGTTGATGTCGACAAACTCCGGCTCCGGGTCGTTTTCGAACAAGTCCGGAATGCCGGACAGATTCACTATTGGCTGCATTACCCAGTTCAACGGGTCAGCGTCGCTGCTGTCAACCACAACAACGAAACCTCCAGGCAGCTGCTCTGGTCGCCCGTCCCCCAGGTCTTCGTCCCTTTCGTTTTCGATCGCAACGGCGATGAAGGAGCCATCGGGGCTCACAGCCACAGAATCAGGCTGACCTCCGAGAAGAATCGAGCGAACAGGTGATCGGTCAGAGACACGGAACACTGAAAGCGAGCCCGACACATCGACGAAGTTTGCCGCCGTGTTAACCGCCACGACGATGAAATCGCCAACAACTGTCACAGATGTTGGTTCTCCGGATAATGCGACCACTCCAGCAGCCGCAGGCGCTGCCGGATCCGAAATATCGATGAAGCCAAGACGGTGAGCAGGGCTGTCGGTAAAAATGAGAGTCATGCCGTCCGTGCTAGCTGTGACGATCTCGGCTGACGTAGCTTGATCAGAGCAGGCGGGGTTGTCCAGGAGGCAGACAGGGAAGGAAGCGATGCGATTGAAAGCCGAGTCCGCATGACCAGCGAGCGACAAAAATGCCAGCAGCGCAAAGCCCGATCGCATTTTCCCAACCAAGTTTGGAAGATTCAATATCTGCGTAATAATTAGGATTTTGCCAACGCAGTAAAGGTCAGCGCGGATGGTGTGCGAGCGCAAGGTACAGTGTCTCGGACTCCCGAGGGTCGTAAACCTAGGAAGAAGTGTGCAATTTTCCCTCGTGGAGGAACGAGGTCGTCAAGACAGAGTCTCTCGTGCCATTCCTAGAGGTCGAGTTGTCGTGGATGCCCTGACCCCTGTAGACCCGGCTCCACCACAGTCACCTGCCTACCACAGTGAGTAACCTGAGAAGGCCAGGGCGTGAGCTTTATAAGTATCATGGATGTGCGAAGGCTGGAAAGGTAGCAGCTGCAGTCTTGCCCAGCCCAGGGCATCATGGCGTCGGCCATCCTTACTGTGAGCTGAAGGCTTGCGATGAATCGAAGTCGGGAAACTTTGCACGCCGGCCACCCCTCAATTCTAAGACAGAGTCGTCGGCACCACCCGCAAATCACTACACCACATTTATCCTTGGCGGAAACCTTTGGTCTCAGATTGAAACCTTTATGGCCTTCATAGGCTGTGCAGCTTTCACTAGTACCCAGGTGACAAAGTTGCTCCCGGCAGGCTCGGCGAAATGAAAACGCAGGGCATGATGAATCGGTAGCGAGTAGGTTCAATGAATAAAGAGAAACAAAAAAGAAAGCAAACAGCTAAAAAAACGCAGCTACGAAGAAAGGGGCCTGGCTTTTGCTTGCGTGTGTGGGTGTTTAAGTTCAGGGCTTTGAGTGGGTAACGTCTGAATCGAAGTATAGCCCACTAACGTGTGTGTGGGTGTGCGAGTGGGTGGAAGTCGCAGGAGCGAGCGGTGCTTTCGCCCTCTTCCGACGCGTGCTGCACCCCGCACGGCACACTCCCCCTGACTTTTTTTTTAGACTACTCGAAGGAGACACAGAAGAATCCCCTCTTCAGAAAATGACGTCCACGAAGTCCCACTAAGAAGCGCGTGACGCTGGACAGCAGAGCACACGTTTCGGCATCCGAAGTACGGAGGAAAATGGAAGCGGTACTCGTCAGTTCGAACCCGGACGAGGCATGGACAGGCAAATGCTTGTCACGACTCTGCTGCAGAAAGGTTGGAACGCATCCAGCCCACACAGGCGCGGTCGAACCCCGTCAGGGCAAAGAGTCCGCCGTGTACAGACCGCGCGGCAGCGCAAACCCCAAAAGAACGGGCTTCGTCTGCTTTCTACTCTCGGAGGAGCCCGCGGCAACACCGTCTGTCGCATCGTGGGTCACATGTAGAGTGGTTGACTGGCCACATCTAGAAGGTAATTGGCCGGATCGGTGAAAGACTGCAAGCTTAGAAAGACCAATTATATGCTTCTGGGGGGCAGTTGACCGGTTCTCGGTTTCTGCGAACGGGCCACATGTAGAAGAAACATGGTTGATCGGATGTGCGAAAGACTGCAAGCTTAGAAAGACCAACTATATGCTTCTGGGGGGCAGTTGACCGGTTCTCGATTTCTGCGAACGGGCCACATGTAGAAGAAACATGGTTGATCGGATGTGCGAAAGACTGCAAGCTTAGAAAGACCAATTATATGCTTCTGGGGGGCAGTTGACCGGTTCTCGGTTTCTGCGAACGGGCCACATGTAGAAGAAACATGGTTGATCGGATGTGCGAAAGACTGCAACATCAGCTGACGGGTTTCGGATTTTGTTAATGGCTGTAACAGATGGAGCCCGGCTAGTGCACCACCGTGGGGGAAGAGGAAGAAAAAAAAACAAGGGAAAAATAAGAATTAGAAGAAGAAAAAAAAATGAAAAAAAAAGAAATGAGTCGGTGTTCGCCGCATCCCGGTCACCTCTTGTGGGGGAATCTCTGCTTAGACTGCGTTCGCACAAATGTTTTTTATTGCGGACTTCCATAGATTCTGGGCGGTTCGCACCGCTCGACGTGAAGCTGGCGGTGCGACTCCCAACAGGGTCCAACCGGAATCCCCTTCGACCTCATTCGGTGCGTCACACCCCGCCTAATTTGACGAAGACGTTGATCGGCTCGGGTTGTGTTTGTTTGGCACGGTAGCTGCGCAGACGAACACGCACTCTGCAAGCGGGCACAGTACCTGCCATGTAGAAAACCACCTCCCCCTGACGCGCCGGTTAGCTTTCGTTCCGGATGATTTTCCGGTCCACGGCAGCGTCTCCCTGGCGCCCCTAACCAACGACTGCACGCCACCCACGTGCCATTGCTCTGTTGTCGTTTTCCATCGCTCGTTGCAAACAAGAAGGGATAAAGAAAAAGAGGTGAAAACGCGGGTGTGCGTCCGGCATTCGTCTGTTCCCCCAACAGCTGCCGATCGAGCTATTTCCTAGCGCAGGGGCCCGTCCGGCGGCCTATTTCGAAGCGAACCGCGCCTTCCTGCTGGCAATCGCTGCTTTCTCCTGTGGGTTGGAAGAGCGGATGCCATCACAACAAAGAGAGAGCAAGATCGTTCAGAGGTCTCTCAGGTACTCAAGGTTTGCAAGGGCTGTTACTTTGGAGTTGCCAGTTGACTGCGGGGGGGGGATCCTACTTTCATGCTGAGGCAGAACACTACCTACATGCGTGTTTGCCGTTGGCAGCAAGGCTTCTTCGGCGAGAAAGCGAGACGTAGAAAAGAAAGGGATTGCAGGAATCTGGAAGAACGGGATGAACCCATGAGGGACTGGGGTTCCTGCGTGTTCGTCTAGACTGTTTCTTCCAGAATATTCTTCCAGAATATTCTTCCAGAATACTCTTCTTTTATCTTTTCTTCGCTGCGTTGTTGTGCGCACTTACACGCAGGTGCTTTGCCATCAAGGACCTGCTATCTGATGAGCTGAGTAGCACCTAGTCGAGAGGTTTAGCAAACGATTCTACCCGCGTACGTTCAAAGAACGATCTTTGGAAAACCACTTGACGATACAGGAAATCGCTTGACGATAGCTTCAAGGACATTTATACACGTTGGGACTTGGCTGAACGAAGTAAACCCTGCCGAACAGCATGATCCATTCCTCGAAGCCACCCTCGGCTTGATGTGGGGAGCGCCCACGCTACGTAAGCAACGAGAGGGGGGAGCCCATTGGGGCGGCCGTCATATAAGGGCGGTGCTACACACAATTAGTAGAATGTCAATTGAGCCACTGAGTGCGTAACCCGTGAGCTGCCACAAGCTTGAATAAGTCCTGGGACCTGTTTTACACACAATCGGACGCAGTTCGGGATCGGGCACCACACTGTCGGTCGACTGCCACGGAACTGTTTCTGGTTTCGCGGCGGAGGGGCGGAGGAAAAAGACTGTTGGCCAACATAGGATACTGGCAATCCTGGTTGTGGACACGTTTACGCACGGGACAACGCCTAGGATAGTCGTATATAGGACGCCCAGCTGGCGCACAATCAAGTCGATTGACACACGCATGCTTTGGGGAGGGGTAAAGCTGACTGACGGACACCCATACTCGCAAGGATTTGACGCACCAGAGCAGAGCCGAAGAACATGAGAGCACGTTCAGCTTGAGCTTCGGGGAGCCCTTGCCACCGGCATGAATGCCCGGGCCTTGACGATGGTGTGAAAAGTGCTAACATACCTCAGCAGACACGGCGGCGGCAGGCTGTTTCGGGGCGCTCTTGGTGGTGGAGCCCTTGCCGCCCTTGGAACCCTTCTTGCCACCCTTCTTCCCGCCCTTGCCGCCCTTTGCGCCTTTTCGCCGCTTCGGCTCCGGCTCGACCTTCAGGTCCTCCTCGCTGGCGCCGAACCGCTCCATGCGGCGCTTCTTCGCCTTTTCCTCTTCGGTGCCGAACCTCTCGATGCGCTGTGCACGCCTTTCCTTCTCTTCCGGGGTTTCTGCAGTGGCCGCCGGCTTCTCCGCCGCCTTCGGTTCGTTCTTTGCCGTCTCGATGGCAGTGTCCACGTCCGCAAGACTGAGCAGACTCTCGACGGTGTTCATGCCCGATGCTACCGGCTTCGCCTCTTCCTTCGGCGCCTCCTTCGCGACTTCCTCTTCGACTGGTGCCGCTGCCGTCGTCGTTTCGGGCGCCACGGCCGTGGCCTCGGTGGTGGGTGTCTCTTCCATCTTTGACTGTTTTGCTGCCCGGGGGTTGGTCTTCCTCTTCTGATGCTTAAGATTTCCGTTTATGTATTTATGGCGTTATTTGTGGATAAGAAGGTCGGTTTTTTAAGGTCTCCGGTTGACCGTAGAAGCTTGGGTAAGAAGGGGGTATTTATGTTTCGTTCCCCGTGTCTCTCAGAATGAGGTTTTGGGCGACACCTTCGGGAGCGTGAAAGCTGCAAGTGCACCGGTTCAGAAGCTTCGCCGGGCCCCTCTTTACTTTTGGTTCGTCTCTTTGGCAGCGAGCCATGTCCACGAGACTGAGCTGTCGAAGCTGCCTCTCAGCTGGGTTCCCTTCTGGGGATGGTCGCTGTCGTGGCTGCCACCCGGATTGACATCGTGCGGATGTTCTCGGCTCAAGGGGTTATCGAATGCTTCCCCTGCCGGGTCACTCGGAACCGTTGCTCCCTACTCCTTCCACCAAAGACCACAACCAGCCGGAACGCTCACAGTTTACACTCATCGCATCTGTCGTGTGACTGCGGGGGGACTCGCATGCGTGGCCGTTCGCAATTGCGGGACTCTGGGGATCTTTGATGATCGAAGGTGCAAGTTGGCGGTCGGGGCATTTATCAACTCCCGAACAAGCGCGCGAGGTTTTGGCCTGCGCAAGACTGACCAGATAAAACCCAGCACGCAAATCGCGCAAACCCACGCACTCACAGGATGCTGCTAACCGAGGACAGCGCCTCTCCCGAGCTTGATAAACAGGCGTGAGAGGTGCGAAGAACAAGAGACAAGCAGAAGCAGAAAGAGGTCAAAAAAGAGGAGCCACCGTCGACGGGCGACAATTGTGGGCGATGGGGGAGGGGGGGTGGACAGGGGATGCGGAGGAGGCAGGAGTGCTCACAACGCTTTTGGGAACAAGCCCACGGGGCAACACTGGAATACCACTACTCGTGTCGTTGCGTTACTTATCACCACAAACCGTGTCAAAACATATGTCGGACAACTGGGTGCGCTTCATTTTTGAGCTGACGTTAAAAAAGTGGGTGTCATGCCAGCTTTGCAGGTGTGGATTTACACGCGTCTTTGTTGTCCCACACCCTCTTTAACTCCTCACCGTGTATAGGTGAGTACACGACGGTAGGCTAGGCGGCATGATCGTCGGATCCCCACTGAAGAACTGTGAAAACGGGGTTTTGCCTAAAGTTGCCTAGAGTAGAGTGTTTAGCATTGAATTCTTTTAAGTACATGAACCCCATGGATTAGCATGCACTGTTTAGCAGCGGCTGCCAAACATCCCGTGACACCGCGCAAGGTGGTAAAACGCTCTTTTGTTTTCTTTTCGATTGCTTTTGATGGGGCATGCAGCCCCCAGGGAAAAAAAGGGGGAAAAGGTTTGTGCCCTCCACCAAGAAGATGATCCTCTCCACACATTGCAACTCGTTTGGCACAACCTGTGCCCGTGTACGACAAAGATGCGGCAGGAAGGGGCGATGAGGGTCTTCGGAATTGTCGCTTTACTCTCCCGGCGACGAACGGCCTCGGCCCACGGCTCCTCGTTGGGCGGCACGTGAATGATTGTACCCCTCGTGGTGCCCTTAGCCCTTAGCAGGCCATTGTGGACCGCGACAGCAGCACCGTGCTTCCTAGAAGGACCACAGGGACGCTACCATGCGTATGTGCTATCAGACCCTGCGCTAGCACATGCAACGTACAAGTACAGGAGCACCGCAGCTAAACAAAAAGGAGCATGCATAACGCACAGTTTTGTTGGTTCTGCCCGTTCCGTATTCCATATGAGACGACCAAAAAGAGGAGGGCGGGGAGGCTTGGGCAGAAAGATTCTGATAGAGCACGGTGCCGTTGCATGTGAGATATGCAACCAACAGGGACCTTTAAACTTATAGAAATGGGGTTCTGGTGGGTATACCGTCCACCCCCATGCACAGCATCGTACTTTGCCAGAATAACTCTGCTCTCCCTCCCCCTTTTTGCACCCTACCGCACGGGTGCATGGGGACACTTGCCAGTTCTTTACGCAAGGTGCGGTTTGTCTTTTTGCGCAGACGACACGCGCATTTCTTTTTTTTTTTTTTCCCGACGACAACTAGTGTCAGACTAGCCTTTTTTTTTTTTTTTTTTTTTTTTTCCGCGGCAGCGCAACATGAAAGAAGACGTTTATTTTGCTGCTTCGTCCAGTACACTACTCGACGCGCAGAGGAGGAGGGGTTGAACAGGGGGAGAGAGTGTGTGGGGGTGTGTTGCGTGTCTGTGCGTGAGTGAGTGCGAGTGTGTGTGCCTGTGTCTGTGTTTCGGTTTAGGACTTGTGACAGTTAACTGTCACGTCCAGCCAACAGTAGCGATCGCTGAGTGCGGCGGCAAAACAACCACACAGCATGGGAGGGAGGCAATGTAGTCGCTGGGTTTGGGCTCCGGACATAATTAGGTAGTCCCGAGGTAGTGCCGAGGGTAAAAGCTTGAGAGGCAAAAAACTTTACCGGGTTTCGTACGGGCGGTAACATGGGCGAGGCGGAGGAGGGTTTCTGAAGAATGATTATGTCCCTGACGCAGGCATCGACAAGAAGCCACTCAGCCTCTTCGCTGGGTGGGCGTTGGGTGTGCAGAGCGTTTCCTACAACCAACACACTCAACCATACTCAAGTGCCTCCTGCCCCGAACCTAGTTGCACCAGGCAAACCCCCCCCCCCCCCCCCCCAAAGAAATGAACTGTAGTGCCGCCAGGTGGTGCCGACACTACCTTGTTTTTTCAGCAAATTTCATTAGGTAGTTACGCGGCACTAGCTGTTTGCCCAAGCACGACTACATTGGAGGGAGGAGGGAGATGGCAAGATGCTGTCTTACAGACAAATGAAAAAGCCGGAGAAAAACGATGCGGCTTGGCGGAACCTGTGCTGAAGTTTTCACAGTGGCGACGGTCCACAGGCCTGTTCAGAAGGCAGGGGAAAAAGCAGCGGTCTCAGCTAGAAATGCTGTTCCGCAGCGGAAACAGCGCGAGATCCGCATCTCAACTAGAAATACTGTTCTCGAGAGCACTCGCTCCTGAGGGTGCGTGGAAGTCGAATTTTGAGTGTGCTGTGTCCCTCTGGGCAGATTCTCTGCTTTTTTTTTTTTTTTAAGAAGTAGGTCAGGGGTCTTTAAAAGTTTGGGGGTTGGGGCGGAAAACCCGGTGTCAGCCAAAAACCCGGTGTGAGGTCAAATTTTTCCAACACTTGGGCAGCAGGGATGCCTTGGGACGAAAATCTGCGCTCTAAACCGGGGTTTTGGGGAATCACACGGCATTCAGCGGCCCCGACTCGCACAGTAGGCTGTCTTGACGCTTCAGGTGGGGGGACCTGCCCGCGCAGCGATATATTTTGTGGTGGTGAGCCACCTTTTGGCGATGACCGATCCAGCAACTCTTCTTGTGGCGGTTTTGTGTTTCTTAAAGGAGCCCTGCGCCGCAGGCGCGGAAACTTTTAAACGGTCGCACTTACGGATCAAAGCAGATGGGCACTAGGGTGGCTCGTCACAACTAGGTTGGCTGACATGTCAATTAAACCTGCGCCGCAGGCGCGGAAATTTTGACGGTCGCACTTACAGCTAAACAGATGGACGGGAACTTGTTGGTTGTTCACCGGCTGCAGCAGGTTTTCGTCCACGGTGGAACACTGTGAACAGAAAGAGCAAATAATGCGGTAGCCCCATTACAAAAGATACTCAGCCAAAATAAATACCTGCGCCGCAGGCGCGGAAAATTTTTGGCGCCTTTCTGGCCAGCCAGCTAAGTACGAAGATCGCAAAACAGTTTTCCGTGAAAGAAATTTCCGCCGGTGGTTTCTGCTCTGAGAAGATTTTTTCCATCAGGTTTCTGCCACGAGAAATTTCCACCAATGGGTTCCTTTAGAAAACATTTCCACCAACAATTTCTGTTAGAAAAGTTTTCCGCCAAGCTTCCCGTGAAAGAAATTTCCGCCGGTGGTTTCTGCCATGAGAAAATTTCCATCAGTTTTCTGTCGTGAGAGAAAATTTCCACCAACAGTATTCCACAAAGAAATTTCCGCCAGTAGCTTTCGCCTCGAGAAAATTTCCACCAGTTTTCTGTCACGAGAGAAATTTCCACCAGCAGTTTCCCACGAAACAAATTTCCGCGTAGTTTTCACGAGACCATTTCCATCATCGGTTTCCGTCACGAGAGAAATTTCCGTCAGTAGTTCCCGCCACGAGAAAATTTCCAGCCTACACAGTGACAAAACAGAAATCTGGAATTTTTTTTTTCCCAGAATTTTTCTGACTTTTTTTTTTTTTCCTCTTTTTTTGACACCGGGTTTTTAAAGTCCCCTGAAGTAGGTTCAGCCCCTCATACAGCACTGGTTCACTGAACCAGCGGTCGCTTGGTTCGATTCCTTCCTGGTGCACTTTTTTAGAGTTAAAGTTTTTTCTGCGTCTAACAAATGCAATTTGTCAAGAACGAAAACAGATCGATGGCGCCGTACTATCCTCAGTCCCGTTACGTAAGTGCGCACCAGCAAAACGAACGCAAGCGCACTGAGCCCGGCGCAGGAGTGCTTGCACACGTGTGCCAGCTCTTTTGCGCCTGGTTGCAAGCGTGTGTGCATTTGCTGTTCGGAGGCTTCGATGCCTCCGAAGGTTACCGACAGCAGGGTGCGCGCAATGCTCGGTCTCTTTCTCCAGACTGACCGGTCAACGAACGCAAGGTTGAGATCAATGCATGGCAGGAACCTTTCAATCTGACCAGTCAACGACTGCTAGTTTGCGGTCAATGAATGGCCGATGAGATTCACGGACCGGACACCAAGCGCAAGGTCCCGGTCAGTTGTAGTAGTTACTGTAAAGCCGCGACAGCATTCGGACGAGGTTTACCTTTCGCAAAGGCTGCATCTCGGTGCGGGGCACAGCGGGTTCTGGGAAAATGAGAATTGGCGCAGTGTTCTCCGCAGGCCAGCGACGGGCCGCAAGGCGCCGTCGCGAAGGTCGCGTCATTTTGTTCTTCGCTTACAGAAGGAGCCACTGTGGGTCTTGCCGTGCCCGCGCCTCTCCGCCCCGTCGGGTTTGGGCTTCGTGCGATAAAAATACTCGACGTAGCTGAGGTAAGGGGCAAATACAATTACAAACACAATCTGATTTGTTCTTCGCTTACACCACCGTGTGTTCTTTTCTCACTCAGGACTTTGACCTGTTGTGTTTGTGTGATTTGTCGTGTAGGGGTAGACCCGCATGACCTCACGTCCATTCAACACGTGGTTCGGTAGTTACAGCACTTGGGATCCCTTCTGTTCTTTGTCGGGCAGCATCGTCGAGCATTTCCTTTCAAGCTGGCGCTTATGTAAAAGAAAATGGGCATTACATTTCAGCCGTGCAGGTCAAAGGTGCGCTCATGACCAGTTTACTGCATCGCGCGGGCTTTTCAAACGTATCGTTGTTTCCGCCTAAAGAGCGAGATGCTCTGTGGGAGAATCCAGAAAACACTCGGAGGGCCGCTCGGTGCACTTTTTGACGAAGGCTGGATGGAGAGAAACGATACAACAATAAAATGGGTCTGAAAGATTACACGGTATGGGTGTGTGAGAGTGTGCGTGGGGGGTGTGTGTTCTTGTACACGGGGGTACAGTACCGTTTCCTCCCTTTGGAATTGCAACCGGCGGCCGCCTCGAGTGTTTGCTAGGTGCGTCAAAAAACTGGAGCGTGTCACTCGCCAACCGCGGCTGATACGAAAAAAGACGCGATGATGACGAAGAGCGCATGTGACACAAGGAGAGCCAGACACGGAGTTCTCGCTTCCGTCGGTCTGTTGTCGGAACTCGACTAGACCTCATCCCGGCAATAGAAATGAAAGAAGGGCTAGAGTCGGTGTTGTCGCTGGTCTATCCGGTTAACCCAAAGACAGGGGAGGGTCGAGCAGCGGCGTAAGCAGGGTTTCCGCGGCACACTGAGGGGGCTTTCTCCTCGCAGAAAAAAAAAGAAATAAACAGTTTCGTCTTGAATCTAGCTGAACGTAATCACGATCAGACATTGCGTCCAACGAAACCACCACACGCACACTCTTCCCCGGCCATTGCTAGCCGCTGTTGTGCGAGTGACGAGCTCTTGTTTCTCACTTCTGCAGGTGGCCACGCATGAAGGTCCCTTTGAAAATAAGAAGAAGCAGATCCAGTTTCCCTTATTTCTGAATGAATTCTTTCAACGAGCTTCCCGTTTCCTCCAACGGTTTGTGTTTTGGTAAAAAGAAGACAAAACGAAACAAAATACAAGCGCTTCGTTTTGTTTGTGTGTGCCGGGTGATCAACATTCCTTCTTACTTTCGTACCCTGTTGCACAATCGGGTTCGTAATTCCGATCACCCAACAACGCGCTGCCTGCCCTCAAATACATTGTAGGGCAGCCGCCAAACTCAAATACGTTGTAGGGCAGCCGCCAAAGTTGTGATAAGCGGTCGAGGTGTCGTTTTCGTGCACCTCCCGCGGTCGGGGAAGACACGGCGGCAGTGCCGCACTGGTGACAAATACGTGCTCCAGTCGACATCTATGGAGTCAAAGGCCTCGCGGGTGAGTAGAATCGCGGCCATATTGGTTCCCAAGCCGTAACAATTGTGTTGTGCACCTGGGGAACACGTATACTATAGTTTCGTCCACGTGACAACTGTCGTAAATCCCACTACCTAAGCTCTAACCGTACGTGGTTTCAGGTGGCAGCTGATCATGATCAGAGGTCCACTGAGGCGGTTCAGTTTCCGTGCATACTGCGTGTGGCCAAACCTCGTACATACATCGCGCGAGCAAGGGAAAAGAAGACGAGAAGACAAGAGTTTCGCTGACCTGGTGCGCTCCCTGAACCCAAACACCTGCGTAGTTTCAGGTGGCGGTTTCTCATGGTCAGAGGGTCCTACTCCGGCGGTGCAGCTTTCTCACGCTTGTGTGCGGCTAAGAAAGAAGACACGGGGTGCCAGGCACTCCGGGGAAGCCTTCGGCGAATCTCTCGGTAAACCGTCGGGGTAAGCTTTCGGTTGACTTCTTCTCTCCTTTTCTCCCAACACGCTGGTCGAAAGACACAGGAGAAATCCAGAGTCTCCGGAACGCCTTCTATCGCGCAGCTTTTGCGGATACGTTCAACAACCACTCGGGCAGGATTTGTGAATTCGAAGAAGCGGTGGCGATTTGCTTTGAAGGCACGAATACGTGAAGACAGTCTGTCGCGCGTTCGAATCTTCGTAAATAAAGCGCTATGAAATTCGTCAGAACGGACGTTTGATGTTACCGGGCAGCGCCGGACGTGAACAAATTAGCCCATGCGACGGCGTCCGGGTCGCTCAGCAGATGGGGGTCGACCGCATCGATCAGGGCAGACGGCACGGATAGCTGCTGGCAAGCACTCAGGACGATGCCCTTCTCGGCCCCAGGTAGTGACGCGAGGTTCTTTTGGTACGCGACGTGGACGTACTGCGTCGCCAGCGCCGTGAACCGAGCAGCGTCGTGGTTGAGACCGGCGGCTACCGTGGATGCGATGTCGGACACGGGGTGGTACAAACTGTCAGCGGTGATGTCCCAACTGAGAATCGAGAGAACGTGGGCGTGGTTGCGCTGGAGGATCGACAGACGCGCGCTGGTAACGGCGGCTGTTGTGTCAGAAAGCCGGGCCAAGTTGAGCTCGCCGCGCAGTCTTAACCCTGCAGTGACTACAGCCGTTGTACCCAGTGGAGACACATTCCGTGCGGAGACGAGCCACAGGATGCACTCGGCTAGATCCCAAGGTTCCGCTATGGTGCGGTCGCCTGTTGGGAGTAACCGTTGGTACCTGTGCACATTCGCGTGTGCCGCGCACACAATGTCGTCGGCGACCTCAAGGCACACGCCCAGCTCGTAAAGGCATCGATGCGTCTTCTCGATCATCCCGACTGCCTCGCCATGGCCACCGCCACCGCCATTCGTTTCCTCCGGCTTCCCGCCGTCGCCGACACGCATCCGCTTTGCCGGCGGATCCATTGGGTTGTCCGCGCCAGACACCGTGAAGCCGTGTACGGTTCCCCTCCCAGGGTGGGGCGGAGGGGTGGTAGCGGGTGGAGGGGCTGTATTAGGTGCAGTTCTATCCCCGCCCGCCGCATGTCCCCTGCGCAAGTGCGAGCGCTTTGCGTTTCCCCTCAACGACAGCAAGTGTCGGACCACCACACCCGGATGTCGCATTTTGGCAAGTTTTCTGCCGGCGTGCATTGTTTGAGTTCGCTGGCTTTGGCCTGACTTCGTTCCTACCTAAACACCAAGCGTGTGTGAGATATGCATCACACACGGGGCTGATTCAGACAGACTTAAAGTTGACAAAGATAACAAGAACCAAACGTCAAAGAAACTGCGGCCGAGAGCTAGGGAGATGGATGTGAAAACGAGACTGAGTCTGTGTGTTGAGTGCCTCTAAGAGCGATTAAGTGTAAATGAGGGCTCGGAAAGTGGCCTTCGAGGGTATCTCTTTGGAAATATTTGATTGGGACCACGTAGACTCGGTGACGACCGGTGTGAACGCTTTGTATACACCAGACACCACGTATATTTCTGATCCTACTACTTATGAACCTGAATAATCGCCGCGGTCAGCACTCGAATGTATTTACAATCAGTACGGACTTCGGCAGTCCTCAGGATGGCAGCCAGGGCAACGGGCTACCGCGCGGCTGGAGGTGGATCAGTTGTATTAATGAAATGGCGTCGCGGGGAACGATGAAGACCGCGGCCAGACGCGACGAATTGCAACAGCCCGACACGCATCCGGCCGTCTTACGCAGGCAGCGGACCGGATTCGCCCATTCCCGTGATGCAGTTGAGTGTCGCTCGAAAGTCTAATCAATCAGACTGCGGTCGACTCTCGACTCGATCATGACCGTCGCGTTTGGAATTCGAACAGGGTAGGCGATTGTTCCATCGTGCTCGGTTTCCCAAAATGGCCGAAAGCGGCGATCAAGGCTCGCATGACGGAAAGCCTACTCAGAAGAGAAGAGCTCTGATGAGCCGCGGACCGCTAAACAGCACACCATCCGGGTACCAGGGGTACCAGGGGTAGCGCCAGAGCAGCCAGTCAGCCTCCACAGAGACGCGCTTCATCCCACTCGCACTCGCACGGGATTTGCACCATTCTTGGTCACATGCTGATGCAAGCGGCGCTTTCAGCAGAGTGCTGAACACCTTACGCAGCGACATGAGAAGGTTGCATGGAAAACGCGAAGACCAGGAGAAAGCCGGTCAAAAGATGCGCTGAGCGTTGCAGAGTGTCGAAGAGAGTGCCCGGTTTCCGGAAGGGCCACTGCGAAGACGCGGCGAGGCGGTAAGCCCACGCGATAAAGCACCCGAAGGAAAAGAGTTGCTCGGCTTCAGACGGTCGAACTACAGACGCGCCCCAGTCGGACCCATCCTCGAAGTCAGGTAGAGCAGCGCCTTTCACGTCGACGCCACGGAGTGTGCGGAGCACCGGCATGCGCTGCAAAACGCGAAGGGACGACGAGGAAGAGAACGATGCGGCATCGCCGGTGCCTTCGACATCCAGCTCTTCGAGCCTCGGCAACCCCGCAAATGTGGACGGGATGCCGCCCGAGAGTGGATTGTGGGAAAAGGACGCCACCCGAAGCTGCTTGAAATTCGCGAACGCGGCCGGCAGCGTGCCCCCGAGCCTGCGAGGTTGTGTGTTGCGGTTTAAAACGAGCGGGCACGGGTGGGCACTTTCGTTCTTTTTTAGGAAATGGTTCCACACCGGGCCCATCCTTTCTGCGTCCGCACCGTCAAGGCGACGACGAATTGCATGGAGTTTCCTGACTTTGGAGGTAGGATGCGTACCGCAGCGTTTCAGGGATGACGAAGGGGGCGATGCATTGATCTTTGGAAGCATAAAAGCCGAGCGAGGGGTGCGACTGGCGTTGCGTATTGTTTGGTTCTAGTCGGGGGCGGACCCAGTCATTTCGCAATACAATACAATTGGGGAGGAATCAAAAAGGGTGGCAACAGACCGGTTCCTGTCCAGTAACAGCACCTCGAGAGCAGCCCCTGGCACCGCCCAGGCGGCAGGAAGATCTCCATCAAGGCTGTTGTTCGAGACGACGAGCTGCCGAAGCGTGCCGAAGTCGGCGAAGTCGTGCGGCAACGTGCCGACGAGCCGATTGTTCCCGGCGAGAAAGTGCGCGAGACGAGGATGGTCGCCCAGCGCTGGCAGCGGGCCGCTGAAACCATTGTTCGACACATCGACAACCTCCACAGCCCTCAGCCCCGCCAACGGCGGCAGAGGGCCTGTGAGCTCGTTACCTTGCAACAGGAGGTGCCGAAGGGAAGATTCGACGCCAGATAGGACCCCGAACGGGACTTGTCCGGACAGGTTATTGCCGCAAAGGCACAGCTCCTTGAGAGCCCGACGCGAAGGCCGCGGCCCGGGCGGCCCTGGAATCGCGCCGGCCAGCCTATTCCGGCAGACGTCCAGCACCTCAAGTCGCGGAAGCCCGTACAACAACCACCGGGGCAGCACGCCTGTGATCGAATTGTTGTACAGCACAACCGCACGCAGGAGCGACAGATCGCCGGGATCACCAACGGGTGCTGGTGAGTCATTTTCCTCTATGCACGGCGTGTCTGGTATGAAGCCGTGGAGTGCCTTTCCTGGGAGGTTGACAGCTGCTATGTACGTTTTGCCGGTGGCCTCATCACGGGCGCACACGATGCCCTCCAGAAAGCACACCCAATCCGGCCTGCCATGAGCCGGGACACTAACGGGCTCACCCGTCAACCCGGCCAACAACGAAGCAACAGTCGGCGGCCTGCACGCGGCGACAGCAATCAGGCTCGCCACGGCGCACAGTGCCATGCCTTTCTGGGACAATATTGTGTATTTAGGTTTCCCTCCCTGCCTTAGTGAATGTACTGCACACGCGCACACACACGCATACTAAACTCCTCGGATGTTTGTACTTTTATCTGCATAGTGTGGACACAGTATGATCTGAGTATCTAAAAAAATAGAAGGATATTCTGAAAAAGAGCAAATGAACCCCTGGCATGGGAGTATTATGGCGAAGAAAGAACTTGCTGTGACTGACTTGTGTGCAAGCTCCATCCCATTCCCAACAAATTGAAGCGCGCCATCGAAGCGAAGTGGACAGCGCGCGACAGAAAGGGATTTACAAAGAACATCACACGGTGTTGTTCTTGAACTACATTGAGCAGGTAAAAAACACAAACGAGGGGAGTTATGTAGAAGCCGGCAGCGCAGCCGAGCGGAGTTCACCGTTCAGCTTTTCGGTGAACACCGCCCGTATCCGTTTGGTACGGAAAAGGCGGTCCCGAACGGCTGCTCGGTGAGGTGTCAGCCGTGTAGTCGGTTCGGTACACCGTTTGTTTCCGTGCTGGACGGAAACTGCGGCCCGGCCGGCTGGACGGTGTGACTGGTGTTCGTTTGGTCGTCGGCTGGACGGTGTGGGCTGTCCACCGTGCAGTCGGTTTGGTACACCGTTTTGTTTTCGTGCTGGACGGAAACTGCGGCCCGGCCGGCTGGGCGGTGTGAGTGGTGGTCGCGGTCGCGGTCGTTCAACAACGCTGCGGCCATACGGCAACACTGGTATGTGAAAAGCAGCTTTTCCCAGACCCCCTGATGATAACTTATCATGGTGATAAGAGAGAAGGTAGTGCAGCTCACTGAACATTGTACATCAGGCCCATCCGTTGTTCGGCATTCAAAGTTTTAACAAACACACAGGGGCATTCCGGAGTCTAGTCTCGCGCGAAGGTTCCTTTCCAGAATTCGTGAGGTTTGACTTTTTCTTGGCGCAAAACCAAAGTCGCGCCGAGAAAAGGTCCCTTGCCGGAATCGAACCCGACACCTTCGCTGCGTGTCATGTAGGTCTGCACAAATGCACACAGGGGCGGCTACGGGGCTACAAGCAGGCGCGGTAGAAAGGAATGCACACAGGTCCTAGGAGAGACCAAAAGGGGGCGGAAGACCGGTTTTCGTGACGATGATGCACAAGTACCAGAAGAAGTTCTGCCACGTGGCCTCAGCATCCGAAGCGGCTGGTCACCCAGCGTGCGAGTCGTGTGAACGCAACAACGGGTTTCTGCTGAAGGCGATGACCCTCCACAGAGAAAAACGAGACGACATCGTCAGCGCGTTCGATCCGGTCAAAATTGAATGCTCGCCCGCGTTGCCAGCGCGCAAGAAGCAGCACCAGAGGAACAGGCCGGAAGTCCAGCTCAGTAGTAGTGAGTTTCAGGGGGTTATGCACCTGTACAGTTGGGTGAGGTAAAAAACCGAAAAAAAAAAAAAAAAAGGAAATCGGGGGCGGGCTTGGGGAGGGGTACACTACCTCGGATTGGGTTTTGGCAGGTCTATACTGGGTCTGCCTCAGTAGAGCTACGGACAGAGGCCTGTCGTGGCTGCAGGGCAGCCGTAGTCGCAGGATGGGCTTTTGTCGCAGGATGGGCCTTTGTCGCAGGATAGGCCTTTGTCGCAGGATGGGCCTTTGCAGGGTTTTGCCAACACCCCGAAAAAGAGAAACCAACTTTTGGAGAAACCCCCGGACAACCCGATTCTTGCTAGAAAATCCCTCACACACATTGGAAAAACAATCGGCTTTCGGACTCTGGCAGCATTTTCATACTCAACCAGGAATACCCGAAAGAAAGAGCAAGCAATGAAAAAATGAACGCACTCTTTGGGGGATGCTCGCGAAAACCTGGAGTTACAGGTCCAGGAGGCCAGATTCCATCCCTGGCCTACCACACAGAGTATGAGCTATGGACCGCAGCGGACTTCAAGACCATTCCTGTGGTGCATCGCTCGTACCCCAAACCATGGCCTGGAAAGAATACCCTCTTCTCCGTCAAGCCCGCAAAAGTCGGCACTGAAGTTGCAGACGTGAAGGAGTTCTTGAGCCTTCAACTTCTAGTTCGTGGGTTTTCCAGTTCCCAGAACTTCCCTCAGCCCAAGAAGGTGTGGTTGCTGAAGAAGGCGGACGAGCTTGCTTCAAGTGATACCGGCGGCAAAAAGACATGGGTGCAACTTGTGGGAGAGACGGGGAAAGCCTGGGTGGCTGAGGAGAAAAGGATTGCGGCGGAGAAGAAGGAAGCGGTTGAAGCTGCAGCAAGAGCAAAGGCGGCGCAAGAAGAGCTGGAAAAGCAGATGGCCGCAGAAGTAACTGCACGTAGGCTGTCAGAGGGAGAGGTACAAACAGCCATGGAAGTCGAAGCCGAAACACCGAACGCTGTATCTACTCAGGCAGCTCTTCCTAGCTTCCCCACAAGTGGACCTCAGGAACCAAAGAACCTGTACCTGAGTGATGCCTACCTCCGTCAGCTGGTGCTTCTGGTAAAGGAGCAGTTCACCCGTGAAACCCTGGAAGAGAGGATAGCGCTGCGTGAGATACTGGCGAGCAGGTCGGCTGGAAAGCGCAAGCAGGCAACGAAGCCCCGGGAGTACAAGCGCATTGCAGGTCCTGCGCCATATGTGTCGTTGCTGGACTACGAAGTAAGCGCCTTCTTACGGTCCAAGTACGGACTAGACGATGGTGCTTGTGTTCCGCAATTTGGTGGTACTGGCTCGATGTTTCCCACTGACTTCGAGCTTTTGTGCATCCCTCCCGACTTGTTCTCCAACAAGCGTTTCCGAGGGGTCTTGAAAGCGAATCCGTGGATTCTGTGCACAAGTCAAGGAATGTATTGTCGATGCTGTCGTAGACAGACAGCGGGTAAGAAAAAGCGTGCCTTCATTAATCTGTGCATTCCTTTTGAAGTCTTCAAAAAGGGGCTCCTACCACAGTACATCGAAAAGCACCGGAAGAAGACCGTGGGTCATAACAAGGCCTGGAGTTCATTTCTGAACTTGTTGGAAGATCAGATGCGTCTTCCGTCTTCTTGCCAGCTGCCTTCCACTTTGGAAGACCTCAAACAGCGCCTTATGAACACACAACACCTGGTCTTCGTCATCCAGACAATTGTTGATACCATCAAGCGCGACCTGCCCATGTCCAGCATTCGTGACACGTTCAGTCTGGTATCCCTGTTTGACGATTCAATTCGTTCGTTCTGCAAGACGCGTTTGAATATGTCGTCACCGTACTTCCTAGAAGTAATTGTGGATTCTTTGTACTCGTGGTGCAAATCCCATGTGCTGGAGAAAATTCAAGCGTCAGAGTTCACGAGCATCATGTTTGACGAAGCAGAGGACGTAAAGCGCTCAAAACAACATGCACTGTTTTTCAAAATACTGTCGGAAGAGGGGGTTGAAGAAGTCTTTTGGGACATACTTCCTTTGCGCAAATCAGCGACTGGGGAAAACGTCGCAGCTCACATTGCGGGCATGGCAGATAATGTTCAAACGTGGACAACAACTATGGGCATCGCAACTGATGGCTGCAGTACAATGAAAGGCGACTACAAGGGTGTACAGACACGCCTGCGCGAACAGTTGGTACCATTTGCCATTTGGATTTGGTGCTTGGGGCACAAACTCAACCTCGCCTGCATTGAGGCGTGTCGTAGTGCTCCGCAGATACAGGCATCAGTCACTGCAACTGAAGAAATCTTTTCGTTGTTTCGGAAAGGACAGGGTGATATTTCGTACAAGACACGAAAGTTTAAAGAGTGTAAGGAAGCCTGTTCTGTGACCGACAACTTCTTTGTCTTCCGAGATTTGGAACTTGTGGAACCTGGCGACACAAGATGGGTTTCCCATGAACGCGCCGCTCAAACAATAGCAGAGTGCATCAAGCCCATTCTGCTTGCGATTGCCCGGCTTTGCGAAGAGAAAGACATACCACAAGCCCTGCATCTTCGCGAGAAACTGAATCACACTGTTTGCTTATCGTTCAGCCTGCTCGCACAAGCAACTCCCATTCTTTCGAAACTGAGCCAATCCCTGCAAAGGTCGGACACGTGTTGGACAGAAGTGCTGAAGCTAAAGGAGTATTACCTGAGCTGGCTTCGGCGTCTGCGTGATATTCCTCTGACGGACGAGCAGATAGCGGAAGATCCTGAAGAAAGACTGCACTTTGTTGAGTACATAACCTTCTGGGAAAAACTCAAGGATGCAGTGCCACCTTCCTGGAATCGCCAGCCTCTAGATTACGCCTTTTTTGTCGCTTTCCATCGCGAGTTTGCGACGCCGTTCTTGGATCGGCTCATTTCGTTGGTTGAAGAGAGACTCGGGGATCTACCTGTGCTGTCATCTTTGGGTGTGTACGATCCAAACGGCCCCTTAGTGGAAAGCCTTTTCCATGATGTGGATCTGACGTGCGGAACTCCGAGTGATGTTGCATCGCGATTGTTGCCACAGAGGCTTGACCCGCTGCTCAAGAAACTCAACCCGTTTTTTGCCCACTTTTGCTGTACCAGGAAAGAGAAGAAGACCGTGCACCCAACAGGCGCGACCACGTGGACCGTTCAGCCTCCTTTTTACAGCCAGGCCTTTGAGGCAACGGTGCGTGAGCAGTTGCCTGAAGCACTGGTGCGCATGAAGCAAATGACGAATGTGAACAAGAAATGTTCATTCACAGAGAACACCCTTGATTTCCTTCGCGACACCCACTGCCAGCTCCGATTCCCGGAGACATGCCAAGTCTTGAAAATGGCACTGGTCTTCCCACTTGGAAGTGCTGGCGTTGAGCGGCTTTTCTCCAGAGTAAAGCTGATCAGAACCTACCTCAGGAAAGGCATGAGCGAAACAACATTGCGCAAGCTGTTGTTTATTGCTCTCAACATGCCATCTACTGGGGAAGGGAATACGGTTCCTTCTGCTGTGATGGAACACGTGTTAACAACCTTTGTCGTGGACGGGGTTTCTGTTCGAGCCAGAAAGCAGCTGACACGGCCAGGGAATCCTGACGATGAGGGCGACTCTGATGACGACTCGGCTGGCCTTGCTGGTGAGTTTGAAGATGCAAAAGCTTCCAGTGACACCGATTCAAGTACGGGGTCTGAAGACGAGCGTTCCGTTCTACTTCACTCTGACAATCGCAAGCTGAAGTACGCGTCCTATCCTTTTTACACAGAGGCCAAAGACATCATTTCGTCTTGGCGAAGGGCTTTTTCCTCCAATCCTTCTCTCTACTTCAATCCGACGGAGGCCCAAGAACACGTGACAAGCGCACGCAACGTGCGCCAGCGTGTTCGATGAGCGTTCTTTGAGTGTTCAGAAATACTTGTGCTTTCATTTATTTCTTGTTTTCGATTTTGTTTTGAGTAATTTTCTTTTAGCGCCTGCGCGACCAGTTGGTACCATTTGCCATTTGGATTTGGTGCTTGGGGCACAAACTCAACTTCGCCTGCATTGAGGCGTGTCGTAGTGCTCCGCAGATACAGGCATCTGTCACTGCACGGCTCAAAACGGACTAGTGACGTAAATCTGCGTCGGTGCTCGCGCCCCCCAGGCAGGCTCTTGGTGGAACCCCAAACGGGGGGGTTCTCCCGTTGAACAAGCGTGGCGCAAAGAACGCATGTCTGCATAATGACCTGGTGAGTTTCCTTGAAAAAAAAAAAAAAGGAGGAAGGCGGTCGTCGAAGAACCGCTCTGCTATCACTTGTTTGCGACGGTTTCGGGGCACGAGGAGTTCCCTGGCCAAAACGCTGTGATGCACAAGTCCCGACCTTGGGATCCGATGCGTCCAAACGTACGACCCCCCCATTTCCCTCGACCTGCTGGTAAGTCTTAAGGCATGATGAGCAGCTTGCCACAGTGCGCTGTCAAGTTCACAGTGCCGCATCTCACCTTCGTTCAAAAATCGCGCGTCGATATCGCAAGAAGAGAAACGCAGGAAAAGACGGCGCGTCAAGCAGCATGAAAAACTAGGGTCGGCAAGGCTGGAAGGCGGTAAAGGAAGGGCGCCGCCTCGTGCTCAGTCTTTTTTTGCTTGCAGGATAGTTCGAGAACGGGGAGGAAAGGAACAGGGGCCTCGGGTAGGGCTTATCCGGATTACTTTTGCCCGTCGTAAGAGCGGACTTGCTGAAGCGCCACCGGTGCCAGAACAGCGTGTCAAAAGAATAGGATACAGATAGAGCTAAAGACCTGTTTAGTTCAGCAACGGCGGGGAAAAGGGGAGGGTGCAGATAGCAGACTAATAAGAGTGCAAGCAAGGCAGTCAGATAAGACGTCCCTTGCCCTCCCACTTTTACGCAGTTAACCTTCGTTTGGGCCTTGCAAAAAAAAAAGGCGGCGTGCAAGTGCCATATAAAAATATGCTAGGTTTGGTTGAACTGTATGAGGTTAAGCCGAAGAAAATAGCCCTAGCCTCGAGGTGGGGTTCGTTTCGTCAACCCGCGAACTTGAAGGCATTGTCGCCGTCAGCAACCGTGTGCTTGTTCCCATTGCAGGTGGCGCTGGAGTCCCCCGGGTGCGAGCTACGAAGAGCGAGAGATGGGGCGGCGGGAACGGAGGGAAGAAAGAAGGAATACTCGGATGGGTCGCCCGTTGCGTTGCTCGTTTGTTTTTTTCTTTAAAAAATGAAGCAAGAGGATCGGGGACGAGACAACTACACCGTGTACACAATGGGTCTTCTTTGTTGTTGAACGCTTGCCCCCCGCGCAATAGCGATACAGCCAGAATGGCATGGGTTTTAGCGTTTTCTTAGGGATAGAGGCTTTTTGCGTGGGGAGTGGTTTGCGCCACGTTTCCTCCTCCGGATTTCGCAACCGGCGGCCTCGCTCGAGTATTTCTTACGAAAAAAAAGCGGGTGTGTTTGTTCAAAAGGGGAAAAAGGGAAAGAAGACGCGGGCGAAACGAGCGAAGGGAGAGGGCTCTTTTACACCGAGAATGAGGGGGGGCGGAGGGGCTGGGGGAACTGCGTATCCAAAGACTGGAGGACCAAGAGTGTTGGTGATGAATACGTGGAACTTGTCAGTGTTGGTTGCATAGCGGAGAGCAACAGCGCTCACAGGAGAAGGCAGGGGCATCCTGTAAGACCGGCGTGCACTCTTTTAGAGTAAAAAGAAGAATCGCTTTTCAAAACTTTCGGTGGACTTCGTTTTGCCTCCTTTATTTCAAAATGGGAAAATTTGAGAAGAGCGCCACCTGACTCGATTCTTTCTTTACGCTGGAGGGGGGGGGGCTGGAAGCTTGATGTGAAAAGTGCCAAGCGTTCCGCAAGCATCTTCTTTTTCTTTTTTTTTTTTTCTTCAAATTGTGGTTGTACTATTTTTGTGAGAGTGCGGCTGTGGCTCGATGAGCGAGCAGCACTGCGTATATTTTCGTTTCGACAGGGTGGGCAGCCCTGGAGCTGAGGCAAGCGTGCTGGGGCGCAACGTCCGAGTGTAGCTTCGTTCAGACGCAGATCGTGTGTAGGAGGACCTGCGTCTCTGCCCTTGTGTTTCCATCCTCGCGACGCCCGGGCAGCACGCTTCTGCAGCAACCACCACTCTGCTTTGAAGGACTTTGACCACTTTCGTTTACGCGCCGCGTTCTGTAGTTTTCCCGTGCACGGTTTCGTGAGCCGAACACTGCGCCGAGAACTGCAGGCACAGACCATAGGAACCCAATGCCTGGTAACGAGGCGCCCTGCGCACCCCGTCCGGATGGCGCCGTGCGCCGTAGGCATGCAGCGAATCGACAAGCTACCGCTTGCGAACAAGCCCAACCCCCAGGGGGGGCTGCAAGAACGTGCTTGGAACGAGATGTGTGCGCACACTGCACTGCAGCCGAGTCAACCGTGCGACGTCGGGAACACAAACAGATGCAACGGTCGTGACTCGTTCCAGTCATCGGAAAGGGGGTGCGGGTTTGGTGGTGTTTTGTTGCCTCGTGTAGGCCCATCGGATATGAACAGCCTTCGTTATGGATAAGTACGAGAGCTGGGTCGAGAAGGAAAAGAATGCGAGTGCAAGGGCTTCGCTGTATGGGGGAGAGGACAACACGCGTTCCTGTCCAAAGACGAAGTTTTGCCTCCACTCAATTTTCGATCTCCCTCTTGGTCTCGGTTCACTCTTTTGAATGGTACCAGGGGGGCGGGGTATGCTCACTTGCTTCGAAGCCGCGCGCATAGGGAATGGAAGGAGGATCTCGGTTATGTCTTTTCAGGTAAAAGGGGTTTACCTTTGGGGAAAAGGGGGGGGGGGGGGGGGGGGGGGCGAATGAGATGGGTGGGTGCGTGTGTATGTGAAGCTCGCAAAAAAAGGTTTCCCGCCCCCTTCGCCTGCATACTTCTTGCCTTCTTCTTGACAAATGCGGGTACAAATATGCTAAAAAGCTGATACCGACGATCTCGCAAGAGCGCCATGCTTCCGATAGGGGCCTGTATACAGTAAACAGAAAGGCGCCGCCGCAGCAGCGGTTGCGAGACTGCGGCGAAGAGAGAGATAGAGGGCGAGAGACTCACCAACGTCCAGATTTTCCTTAAAAAAAAAGGATGCCTCAGAGGAGCGCCTGAAGGGGTTTTGAGTGAAACAGCAGATGGTGTCGGTGCGCCGCAGCAGCGGAGGAGACATTTCCCGCAAAATAAAATACTCGAGGGACCGTTCTTTGCTTATTCCGGCGGTGGCTAGGGGGAGGAGAAAGCAATACAACTACAAAGTGGGTAGTTTTTTGTTGGACGCTTACAATCGGCACTACCACCCGGATTTACCAGTGTATCGTGTGGGCCGCACTACGCTTTTTTACGCTTCCTCCCTTTGAGATTCATGGGGAGTCACCGGCTTGCTGATGAGTACCATACTTTGAGGCTTTACAGCTGGCGGTCTTCTCAAGTACTTCCTACAAAGCAAGTGTTTATCATGCAGGGTCAAAACCTTGTGTCTTTTTGGTAAATGGCCACCCATTTTTTTCCGGAAAATTTTGGGTTTTTTTTAAATTTTAAAATTTTGGAACAAATACTGCAGTAACTTTTGATGAAGTTGAGCAAAAAAAAAAATCCAATTTTTTTTTGGGGGGCCATCGGCCCCGCGGCAGCGTTTAAAAGACACAAGGTTTTGACCCTGCATGTTATACAAAAATAGGTGCAACCAACCTAACTCGCACGCGCATGTCCCATTCCGTTCAAAGGTAGAGGATGCCTGGAGGGACACGCACCAGGAGCAAACAGGAGGCAAAACAAGCCGAGAGTGCTGGGGATTGCAAGAACGTGCTTGGAATGGATATGTGCTCAACACCGCACCGCTCCCATCTGCACCGAAAGGCGGGCCAACATCAGCGCGGAACCTGAGTCGGCAGACAGGACAGCGGGTGGGTGGTAGACCGGGGGGAAAATGTTTCTTGGGTTTGAAGAGCGCGTGGTGCTTGCACCACTGAGGCCAGGTTATTTAACCGCGGATTCAGTGAAGGATTGTTCAGGAAACGGTCGCGAGCAAAACCCGACCAGGTAACGACCATTTCACTGTCTTCTTTGTTTTGTGATGCGAGCATCACGAGGTGCTGTCCGAAGACACCGGGGGGAGAAAACGGGACTTCCTTGTGCTTGGTGTCACTGTTTTGTGTTCAGAAAGAAGCCCCCTCCGCCCGACGCCGGCCATAGATTGGGCGAAACTGTTCGTTGTGCGGGAACCTTCTTCGTCGCCGACGTGCGCAGGCTGCGCACCAAGGTTGGCCAGGGTCCCGAGAGCCCTGGCCTCAATCACGTACGGCCGTATACTAGCGGTTCCGCTTGCGGGTGTATGGTGAAAAAGACGCGGCGCTTCGTTGTTCTTGTGCGCGCATGTCGTGCGTACGTGTGTGTGCCACGGACCCGCTTTAACGTGGTGTTTGGAATTCTGATCAACCACACCAAAGAAAAGCTGCCTGCGTCTGTTCTGGCCTAGAGTACGAAGAAAAAGAGAGGTAACGCAGTTCCCCCAACTCCCGAATGCTGAATGCTGGTTGCAAACAAGAAATTGATCCTTGCAGAGGGGGGGGCAAACAAGACTGGGGGAGCATAAGGGGGGGGGGGGGGGGGGGGGGGGTGTGGGTAGGCGGGAGTTCTAGTCAGAGAGGGGGGAGGGATGCGTTGTTCTTCTCGGATTTTCGTTGGGGTGGCAAGTTTCGACTACTCGGCGGCAACCATGACCTGCTGCTGGTGGTGGTGGTGGTGGTGATGGTGGTGGGCGTGCTGCCACTGGGCTTGGACGTGGTGGCTCTGGTGGTGCTGGTCCGGGGCCCCGTGGGATTGCTGGTGGTGGTGTTGGTGGTGGTGGTGGTGGTGGTGGTGGTGCGCCGCGCTGTGGTCGCCGTGGTGGTGGTGGTGATGGTGGTGGTGGGACACTTCGGCGATGCCGTACTGCGACGCCAGCGAGCTGCCGTCGAGGGTCGACATGATCGTGGAGAACATGTCCTCCTCGGACACATCCGCGCGACGGACGTGGTCCGGAACGCGCAAATCAGGCATCGACGCCAGGTTCTTCAAGGTTTCCTTGCAGAATTCATCCAGTGTCTCCATCCCTTCCTCCGACTCCAGTGTCGCCCTCGTGGGGTCCTGGAAGAAAGGATCCGCCAGCAGTTCGGTACAGGTCGGCCTCTCCTCGGGCCGGCCGAAGCAGCGCTTCAACACATTCTTCGCACTCACCGAGAGGTGGTCCGGGATCATCGGGTGCCGCCCGGTGGCCCCGGCAGTCGCGATGTAGTAGATCAGCGGGAACCCGGATCTGTCCTCGTCATGGGTCCACGGCCGCTTCCCGGTCGCCAGCTCGATGATGGTCGCGGCTACCGACCAAATGTCGGACGCGCGCGACGGGCGGTTCTCCTTGATCGCTTCGGGCGCCATGTAGTACGGCGTCCCCACCAGGTGCCCCGTCGTGGATGCCGTCTCTGCGTTGTGTGTGTGTGTGTGTGTGTGTGGTTAAAGTGCATGGCTTTAAGTGGGTAGCGGCTGAATCGAAGCATAGCTTACTTGTCACTTTCACTCTTTTAGGGTCCTTTTAGGGTCGTTTTAGGGTCGTTTTAGGGTCCTTTTAGGGTCCCGGTAGTTTGGCGACACATTTTGCGGGCGTTTTATGAACCCACACCGGTGTGGATCAAACTTTCCCGGGGTTTCCGATTGTTTTTGGGTTCCCTTTGCGGTTGTGTCCTAGCCTGAGTTTCCGACACGCTGCTTTTGGGCTCTGCTCCTCTCCGAAGGGTAGGTGAGGCGGGATCCTTCGGGGGACGGGTAGAGCGACATTGTGTTCGCAACCGCGCTGACCGAACGGGTGAGGAGGAAACAAGGAAGGTCCTAGAGGGTGTTCATAAAACTCCCGCCGCCTTTGCCTGCTGCAGCCACTCCGGCTTCTGTGTGTAGTCGTAGTTGGGTGGTAGGTCCCAATGGCAAGACGACGGAGCCCTCGAGTAGGTATGGTACTGTAATGGCTCAGTGGAAACTCTGCAGTAGCTTGGTGTTCTCAAAGTGGCCTCTGTTCTGGCGGTTCTGATACCGATGTGTCTTTTTGGCGCGTTTCCATCGTCAACTGGAGCTTGGGGTTGGTGAACAGAGTGCATACCAGCGAGTTCCTTGCAGCAACCGAAATCAGCGACCTTCACATTTCCCTGCGTGTCGACGAGAAGGTTGTGCGGCTTGATGTCACGGTGGAGGACGTTGTGGTCGTGCAAGTGCTGCAGGCCTGCCACTGCGCCTCTCATTAGCTTTCTCACGAGCAACTCGTGAAGACGCCCCCGTTGGCTCTGGAGGAGGTTGAAGACAGAACCCCCGGCAACGTATTCGAGGTACAGATGCGCGACGGCACCCACGCGCGAGCAAGGCGACTTGTATGTGATGACGCACCCTCTGATCTCGACGACGTTGGGGTGCTTCAGCTTCTTGAGGAGCTCGAACTCGACGATGAGCATGTCCGCGGACTGCACGTTCTCGTACGGGATCTCCTTGATGGCCAGCTGCTCGCCGGTGGCGTTGTGGATGCCGAGGTACACGACACCGAACCCGCCGCGGCCTATCTCGTGCCTCTTGGTAACGGAGCAAGGGGTGAACACGGTTGCCAGTGGGTCGGGCCCTGCGGGCGGCATCGTCGGTTGCTCCGCTGTGTACTTCTCCGGAAACCGCATGCTGGTCTCGGTTGACGCGATGTCCGACGGGGGGCCGACCGACTGGTCGCTGGACGTCAACGAATGGCCGCTGGACCGCGAACTTCCCGACGACTTTGTCGTGGCGGACTTGTCCGTGCCGAGCATCTTCGACGTGATCCTCTTCCACAAAGACGACGACCCGCTCGTAGCGGCCGCTTTGTTGACGGAGACCGGTGCGCCAGGGGACATTCTTTCGCAGCCGAGTTGTTCGCCGGTGGCGCGGTGGTTTGCAGGAGGGGAGGGGGGGTTGGGAGGAGCGCTTTCTATTCTTCTTTTTCTTTTTTTTGCGAGGAATCGATATCTGTGTCGGTTTGAGGTGGGGTGTTGGCACGTTTGCAATGATGGACTTGAGCTGGCGGTGGGAAGAGTCTACACCGCAGGTCGCCGGTTACAGGGGGGGAAAAACTTGGTTTAAAGACAGAACACTGCAGCTCGTGCAGGATTGATGCTAGTAGCAAGTCTTCTTTTTCGAAGAAGGTGTCGTATAGAAAAGGTTTTGTTCTTCGCTCACACCACCGTGTGTTGTTTTCTCACTCAGGACTTTGACCTGTTGTGTTTGTGAGATTTGTCGTGTTAGGGGTAGACCCGCATGACCTCACGTCCGTTCACCACGTGGTTCGGTAGTTACAGCACTTGGGATCCCTTCTATTCTTTGAGGCAGCATCGTTGAGCATTTCCTTTCAAGCTGGCGCTTATGTAAGAAAAAATGGGAAGGAAAGAGTGCAGAGCTCCCAAAGCAGGGCATGAAGCCTTGAGGGACTGGTAGTAACGGCTATCCATGTCCGGGACTGTTTGTGACCGACACTAGAAGTGTGAATTTGTTGCATTAGTGTGATTGTCAGGCCTTCGACTACCCTGAGCAACGCACTAAAGACACCAAGTACTTTCCTTCGAGGGATGTAGTCTTGGGCCCCCCACGTTCTACTGGTGTGGTTGTTGTTATGTCGCGCGTGAAACAACACCAATCAACCTTCTGCCGGTAGTCACAGACAATGACGCGGAGGAAAAGCAGGGGCATGCAATAATTACAAGGCATAGCAAGAAGAAAACGCGGTCCAGCGACGGGGAGGGGTGCAAGAACGTGCTTCGGAACGGGACGCGATGGTCTCCGGCTTCAGGCTGGAGTTGAAGATGGTGGGGGGGGGTCAAAAAAGCGGGTGTCACACCCGCTTTTCGGGTGTGCATTGGCACGCGTTTTGAGGGTGGCTCGCACGCCCTCTCTTCAACTCCAGCTTCTGAGGTGGGAATCCACCGCGTATCAGCGCCGGTGTTCGATCCTTAAGCCACGGACGCGTATGGCGGGCCACCACCAGCACTGATGTGCTCAGGGCAGCGATGTTGTCGTGTGCGGATCCTGGCCCATTAACAGCCAGATCCGCGCGTGCTACAAAAACACAGGCAAAAACACTGCCTCTCGTGTAGGGTTGATGCCGGCGGTTTAGGCGGCAAAAGCGGGTGGGTCGGTGCGTTTTTAAGTGTTTCCCTTTCGAGTCGGTAGTGTGGTATGGCAACAATTGTGACGGCGGGGAGAAGGGCCTTCTGACTCCCTGAGGACTATGTTGATTGCATACGTAAGATTTCGCGCGCACGAGCCTGCTTGTGCATGTATACTGCTGCGTGTGTGCGGCCATGCGCGGCGTCCGTGATACAGCCGGCGGCAATCGGCACGCGGCCGAGCGGCTTGTTCAGCTGTTAAATCCAAAGGTAGATGGCTCAGCGACGACAGACGCGCTGTACGAGTGACACTGCGAGAGACGAAGACGAGACGAGGCTCTCGTTCTCCGCACACGCTCGCGATTTCAATTCCTTGGGGTTTCTTGAGTCTGGTCAAACAGGTAGAGATGCACTTGTTCGTCGCAGCAGAAGCCCCGACCTGGTGCGCAACCACGTGCTACGCGTATACAGTCGTATGCAAGCCAACATAGGGGAGTCTTATTTTTGTTTCAGGTAATATGTCTGCCTTTCATGCGTGCTTGATGTTAGCGGTAAGTCTTCTTCAGAGAAGTTGGGAGGGGGGAGGACGAGAGGAGTAGCTATGAAGATGAAGCGACCGGAAACGGAACGGATGGAATGAAAAGCGGGTGCGGGTAGTCAAGAGGATAGCCAAAGACGACGTGCAGCTTGTGTGGCCGGACAACTCCAGATTTGGGGCTGCGGTTGCGGCTCTCGGCGCTATCCACGGCCGTCTCGAGAGGAGAGAGATCGGACTCTGGGAGGCTGGTAGCCGCCTCCGGTAGACAACCCCAAAAAAGGTTATCACGGACCGTATCAGTGAGCTATCGGCCTGGTTCTAATGTCTCGATGACGGAAAGAAGTACAGGATTTTAGCGTTTTTTCTCTGCATTTTCGTTGCGACGGTGCTAAAGATTTTGGGGTGTCTTCGGTCTACCAGAGGTTTGCCCAGATTCCGACGGCGGTGTTCCTGCACGCAAGCATGCAGCTGCACGTTCCACTTCGCGGCCGTAGGTGGCAGAAAATCCGGAGTGGATCGCTCAGGTGTATCTGTTTGGTGCAATCATCATTGCTGCACAAGATATGGGGGAGGAAATACTCGGAGACGTAGCCATGTGCTTGTTTCGACGCCAGAAGGAGAGACACTATACAGCTACAGATCGTTGTTGCTGAACGCTTGCACCCGACAGGAACCCAGGTGTACCTGTGGTTCGTGGGGATTGCCGCACATTCCCTCTTGTAATTCGGGCTCGTGTTGCATCGGCATGAGTAACATGCTTTGTAATTCGCAACTGGCGACCTCGAGTATTTCCTACGTGTGTAGTCAGAACGTCTCATGCGTGTTTGACGCTAGCATCAAATTCGAAGAAGACAAATGCTTCGTTTTGTTGGTGGGTTACCTTTTTTCACCCAGAACATCTCTGAACAAACCAGAACATGCAGATTACGTCCTTTTGCCCTTCACGGCACGAAAAGAGGAAAAGAGAGAGCACGACTCCGTACCTGTGAGAGTGCCCATTTCTTTGAAATCGCCCAAGGAACTCGTACGGGTCATCGCGGTGACCCCGAACAGCGCACAAGGGCTAACGGTTGCACGCGCGCGGTGATTGAAGAAAATAGAAAACATGGCTCGGCGAACTTTCGTGTGCATAACGCGTACCGCGTGCGAAGCCCATTGTGGAAGTCATCATCCGGTAATGAGTGTGTGTCAACTCACCTGCCGAATGTCGCCCTGCTGCGTGATAGACTATGTTTGCCTGTGATCGCCTATGATAGTTAGGTTGGTATGCAGAATATCTGTAGCGATGGACCAGGTGACTACCTCTTCAATTGTACCGTGTCATGAGTACGGCACGACACGGCCTATGATACTGTGATACACCGCAGCAGGCAATTCGATGCAGTTCCAGGAGATAGACTGGCTCAGCGTGCTGCTCAGAAGGCACTTTTCGCTTCAAGTGCGCAGGGACAGGGAGAGGCGACCGACCGTTCAGCAACGGCGTTTCGCGAGCGAAGCAGGAAAGACGAATTGGAAAGGGGCTGCGGGGATGGTAGCCTTTCTGTTACGCACACTGCGAGCTACGCTAAAATGTGTAGATAATAACGCAAACAAAAATACTCGAGGGGCTGCCTTGTGCGTATTTCGAAGGGGTGGAGCAATAGAACTACGAAGTGGGTCTTATTTGTCGAACGCTTGCCCGCCACTACACCCAGATTTACTTGTGTCTTACAGAACATTTGCTTCCTTTGATCAGATTTCGCAAATGGCAGCCTCCTCAAGGATTTCCTACAAAGCGGGTGTTTATACACAATACATCCTCCTCCAACTGCGTATGCTGGCTCCGTCTGCTGCTTCTTCACCGTCGCGGATGATGCATAAGTCGAAAGTAGAAAGGTCAGGCAGTGATTCGGTGTGGTTGTCACAATCGTTGTGACGCCTCAGGACACGGCTTCAGAAAAAAGGGAGCAAGGGTGGGTGGGCAAGCGAGGGGTGAAGTTACGATGTTTTCGGGATAGCGACGGGGTTATTTGACCTTGTAACGAGTGCTAGGTATTCGTCGGATATATTAATCTTCTAAGATCTGCGATCTTATACGACAAAACAAGATGAGGTTGCCGTGCAGCTTTCGGTGGGTGTTAATCTGGTCCCCACGGCGTGAATTTGACGATGAAGTTGCATATTCCATTGAGCCCACTAGCGAGAGGAAAGGGGCTTCCTCTTAGATACCGGGTGGAGCACCACCGGGACTCAAGATATCCCCTCCCTCCGGTAGGTGAAGAGGCGAAAAGAAGTTGGGCTGTTGCGGATTTGATTTGCTCGTTAACTTGATCGTTGCCGACACACTTTGCTGTGGTGTCATTTAGATGTAAATCTAAAGTCGCCCATGTCAAATCGTGTCAAACCCTTCCGGGGGCGTGCCATTACGTCCAAAAGGTCAGAACCAAGCTTGCAAGTGTTCGCTCGCTGCTTCCACCGCGTTTCGAAAAGGCAAGAGAGGAATCTATCCTACCCGGAGGTACATCGTGTGGCCTTGTCTCCTTCCACGTCTGCAGTTTTTGTGTCATACAAGCCCATCCAGGGACGCTTTGCTCCTTCGTGGCAGGTTGTCGGAAGTTGCTTGGTCTCCGTTTGCATCGTTTTTCAGGTGTATCTCTTTTTTTAGCGTTTTTTGAGGTTGAAGAGGCTAACGACCAGGGACTAATGCAGCCTGCAGGGCCCCTTCACAAAAGAGGTGCCGACGGGAATGATGGTCGTTTTTTTTTTGTTTAGAGTGAAAGTGAGAGAGAACGTTTGCTTGGATTCTAAAATCTCCGGTGGCAGTTGTCGTTCTTTTCCGACTGCCGGTTACCTCACCAAACCGTCTCATGCATAATGCCCTGAGCGCACCGGGGAAAGTCTGCTACCACGTGGGTCAAGCCCCACGTGCTTGGCGGTACGGCAGAGCCACGAGTCCACGGCTCGCGAATCCTCGTTTGGAGACACCAGTCAGGTGGGGAGTTTGGCTGGGGCAGCCTAAGCGCTAAGGCAAGCTCGACGCGAGCCAAGTTGCGCGTAGCCGATTTCTCAAACCAAAGCATCAGGTCCTCGTGTGGGGCTTGGGGTTCGCGTTGAACACTGCAGAGCGGACGGAGTGAACATGACTTAGTCGCATGCTGTCGACCGCTGCACTCTTGCCCCAGAACGAACTTGCTCTTGTCCTTTAGCACAGGCTAGAAGAGGTATTGATACGACCGTCCCGAGAAGCTCTCGAGCTTCTTACTAGTGTCAGGAACGCTGTGAAAGTGTCTCGCCAGCTGAAGATCATATCATTTGCTCGAAAGGACAAGCGAGGTTACCAGGACGGGTTTGCGGGAGTACTCGGCTGGATGCACCCTGCTGCCAACCTCCAAATAGTGAATCTACTCATTTTCCCGAACGACAAGTGTCAGACTAGCCCACATAGGCAGCTGATTCCTTTAAGCAGATTTCCGGCGGACGTTGTTGGTATTATTCTTTCGGTTGGGGACGGGCGGCATCCCTAACGATGCCCGAGTCAAGAGCTCCTGGCAACGAAAGCCTGCTCGACAAGACTTTCCAAAACCGGGTCGAAAAGCGCCTCGTCCGTAGTTTGCCTGATCCGTTGCTTATATGCCGCGGTCGTGTCGGAGTCGGCGCACGATGCCACACACCGTGGATTTGACACAGATCGGCGGTCTCGAGCCGAGGACGAGGAGATCGAATGGGGAGGGAGGGAGAGAACAGGGAACGGAGGCTGCTTTCTGCTGTCGAGCCTTTTCGCGAGTAAACACGCAGTCGGGCCGTTGCGTTCTTCGGAGGCAGTATTCAACTCACAAACCAGAGGGTCCTCCGCAGCATTGCCGGAAGGATTTCGCTGATGATGAACGAAGCGGCCCGTTCTCTATACACCAAAGAAAATGGTTTTCGACAGGAGCGGAAACCCTCTGAACGCAGCAACTGACAGACTCGGAGGCGCTTCCTTTGCACAGCTTTTTTGCCAGCCTCTACGGTTGGCCAATTCGGTGCCATGCCTTCGACCACTTTTGTCGCACGATGATTCAAATGGGAGCAGGTAACAAAGCACTCGGTGTTTCTGCACAGCGCACGACCCAATATGTGTTTGCGGAACGCGAAACGATGCAGGGTCAAGTGGTGGTGCGATTGGCTTCCACGGGATTCGTGCCCAGCACCGCGATGTTTTGAGTTTATGAACCACATGGAATAGCATGCACTTTCTCACAGAGAAGGTTACTTTTGTCCCGGTTGCGTTGGCTCGCGTCCAGTGCAGAACTGTAGAGGACATGAGCCACATGGATTAGCATGCACTTTCTCACGGGCTAGGTTATTCTTCTGACGTCGTCGTCACCTGCCATCGCTTTGGTTTATGCCAAGCAATGAGATCTTTTGAGTACATGAGCCACATGGATTAGCATGCACTCCTGGTTATTTTATGACGTCGTCCTGCTGTTGCACTAGACTCACGCCCCGGCAAGTGTACTCCGGTTTAGATCGCTTAAAACTCATGGAATCGTCTCTTCGTCTCGTGTAACGCTTTGTAAGACGACTTTTTGGTGCGATCGGGTTCCAGTCTTGCCGGATTTGTGCCCGGTTCTTGCCAGGGTTTTGTGCCGGATTCTCGCAGGGTCTGTGCCGAGTTCTTACGGGATTCTGTAGAAGAGAGGGTGCAGATCACACCACTCAGGCTTCTTCATTCTTTTCTTTCCGCCGGCCGGGAAGAGAGACAAATACAGAGACAAAGAGACAGACAGAGAGAGAAGAGAGAGAGAGAGAGAGAGGAGGGGAGCGAGTTCGGGACTGCGGGAGGAGGGATGAATTTGCCTGCGTTATTTGCTAATTCCGAATCCTTAAGTTTCCGAATCGTCCCCTTCCAACCTTGCCCTGGAGCAAGTGGACTCGAATACTGAGGGCGTGTGGCCCAACAACATAATATAAACATTAGGGCAAGGTGCCTTAGGGGACTAGTCCCAATGCGAAATGTGCCCTTAGGGGACTAGTCCCACTTGGAAATTGTTACCTTGACTTTTGTCAGGGAAATGCACTTAGCAGATTTTGAGCAAATTTTGGAAATCTTCATTTTTTCCAGATTTTTGCAGATTTTGGCAGATTTTGGCCATTTTTGCCGATATTTCCACATTTTGGCCATTTCTGCCCATTTTTGCCAATTTTTCCAGATTTTGGCCATTTTCGGCCATTTTTGCCGATTTTTCCAGATTTTGGCCATTTTTGCCGATTTTGGCCATATTTGCCGATTTTTCCAGATTTTGGCGACTTTGGCCATTGTTGCCCACTTTGCCGATTTTTCCAGATTTTGGCCGCTTTTGCCAAATTCGCTTCTGCCAGATTGTGGTCATTTCTAGACCGAAGGCAGGCATTTTCCAGTCTTCATCTGGAAACTTACTGCACAAGAATTGTCGTTTGTGACTCTCTAACTATTCCAGCAGACCTCCGAACCGGTGGCAAGCAAACGAGTGCAAACTATCACAGCAGACCTCCTAACAGCAAAACATCCAAAGTGGTATACATGCTGGCAGGCAAAGCGAGTGCAAACGTGGAGAAGCATGCAAAAGCGTGATGTTCGGTCGGGGTAAAGAAACAAGGCAGTGGATAAGGTTGCTTATTCAGTCAGCGGGAGACGGAAGTGTTGGCATCGACTGGGGTGAATCAGGTTCAGTAAAGAAGGGTTGGGTACGCCCACGATTGGCGAGAAATGACTCCCTAATTCGCGGGGGTCGTCTTCATGCAGGAGGTACACGGTGCCGTCAGCTGCACACGGAGGGTCGAAGGTAAACTTCGAATATGCAAATCCCTCGCCCTCGTGCTTAATGGAAACAATTACGATGCTCACATTGTAGGTCGTTGCGGTTAACATGGCAACGCTGTGGTCTGCCCACGCATTGTGGACCTTCATCGCCGCAGTGACGGCCTTCAAGGTCGTGCCCTGATTTTGGAAAAACTCCAAAAGCTGCGGGAAGTAGGCTTGGTCCCTGTGAGATTGCCCAAGAAGGTGCCGCTTGAAATCTGGAAAAATCGGCAAAAATGACCAAAAATGGTCAAAATCTGGAAAATCTGGAAAAATCGGCAAAAGATGGCCAAAATCTGGAAAAATCGGCAAAAATGGCCAAAAATGGCCAAAAATGGCCAAAAATGGTCAAAATCTGGAAAATCTGGAAAAATCGGCAAAAAATGGCCAAAAATGACCAAAATCTGGAAAAATCGGCAAAAATGGCCAAAAATGGTCAAAATCTGGAAAATCTGGAAAAATTAGCCAAAAATGGCCAAAATCTGGAAAAATCGTCAAAAAAGGCCAAAAATGGTCAAAATCTGGAAAATCTGGAAAAATGGCCAAAATTGGCCAAAATCTGGAAAAATCGGCCACAATGGCCTAAATCCGAAAAATCCGAAAAATCTGAAGATTTCCGAAATTTTGCTAAAAATTTGCTAAGTACACTTCCCTGGCAAAAAGTCCAATGAAATTGTTTGCCCTTAGGGGACTAGTTCCCTAAGGGCACATTTTCATTGGGAAGTACTGGGAAATGCACATAGCAACTTTTTTGCAAATTCTTACCAGGAATTGTAATGCAAAATAGGGACTAGTCCCCTAAGGGCACATTTCACATTGGGACTAGTCCCCTAAGGCACTTTTCCCTAAATATTATATCCGTGTTCCATAGGTCCTCAGCTCGACCCCCCAAGACGCACCGAAGGTGCTCAAACAAGTTTGCTTAGAGGGGGAGAGAGAAAGAGTGCGCAGTTTTGTTGATGACGCGCGACTTTTCCCGACGAAAAGAAGGGAACTCACTGGCCACCATGCCTCCAAGGACTCCTCCGACACAGTGGCTCCGGCCCGGCAATGCCAGGATGGCGTCAAACTGATCACGTCGGCAAGGACGGGTCCGGCATCAAAAAGGGCACCAGAAAGAAATATGCTTTTGGTCCTGGCCGAACCCGCTGTTCTTTGCGGCTCGAGCGACGCCGCTGCATAGCGTCCTTCCAACTCCACGACGTCGCTCCCCTCGCAGGCTATGTGTCAGCCATGTTGATGCGGGGCAACAATTCTTTTGGAGAGCGGATAAAGAGAAAGAAGGCTAGGTTGGTTTTGTGCGGCGAGGGAACGAGAGGCAAGCGGGCATGTGGGATGCTAGGGGTGGGGTCTCCGAAGGTGGTGACTAATGTAGTTGATAGTGGTATTGGTGGTGCTGGTGGTGCTGGTGGTGCTGGTGGTGCTGGTGGTGCTGGTGCTGGTGCTGGGGGTACTGGTATTGCTGGTGGTGGTGGTGGTGGTGGTGGTGGGTGAGATCGTGTTGCAGCTGGTGGTGGTGATGGTGGTGGTGGTGGGTTAGGTCGTGTTGCAGCTGGTGGTGGTGATGGTGGTGGTGGTGGGTTAGGTCGTGTTGCAGTTGGTGGTGATGGTGATGATGGTGATGGCCGTGCTGGTGCTGGTGGTGGTGGTGATGATGGTGATGGTGATCATGCTGGCTCTGGTGGTGATGGTGGTGATGATGATGCATGAAGTACTGGCTCGCAAGAGAACCTCCTTCGAGAGTCGACATGATCGATGAGTACATGTCTTCTTCAGACGCGCCGGCTCGGTTTCTCAACTCGCCTTCGATGTCCGTCTCAGACAACGCCATACTCTTCAAGGTTTCCTTGTAGAACGCATCGAGTGTCTCCATTCCCTCTTCGGTCTGCAGCAGATTCTTCGACGGGTCGAGGAAGAAAGACTCGGACAGCATTTCACCGCACGTAGGGCGTGCCTCCGGCGGCCCAAAGCACCGCCTCAGCAAGCTTTTCGCACTCTCGGAGAGGTGGTCCGCTATGAGCGGATGGCGCCCTGTGGCGCCCGCTGTGGCGATGTAGTAGATCAGCGGGAACCCCGACCGCTCCTCGTCGTGGGTCCACGGCCGCTTGCCCGTCGTCAGCTCGACGATCGTTGCGCCGACTGACCAGACATCGGACGCTCGGGACGGGCGGTTCTCCTTGATGGCCTCGGGCGCCATGTAGAACGGGGTTCCCACGAGGTGCCCCGTGGTAGTGGCGGATTCTGTACGTGGATTCTTCTTGAGAGAGAAAGCGAGAACCAAGTCAAAGGGTCTAAAGTGTTAGGTCCCAACATCAGATGGGCCCCACGGCCAGGCTAGATACGGAGCGGCTCCTGGTAGTCGCCCCCAAGCAGTCCCAGGGCTTCTCCCCATCCAACTGCATCTGTGCTTGTGGACGCTACCGCGCTAACCTTTCCCGAGAGAGGGAGCGAAAGAGAAGGAAAAACTTCATAAACGAAGTGGTAACGTTATGAACGAACGTAAACCGATCGGCGTGCAGGTGTTGGTCAACTACGAGAGACACCAAGACCACAGGAGGAGGAGACAACGGGGGACGGTAGCTGGGTACAGCAGGGTTCCGCAGGGTATATGGCAGGGCTGTGTGGCAGGGTACGTGGCAGGCATTGTTGTGCGGCAGGGTTGCGTGGCAAGGTTATGGCAGGGGTATGAAGGTTGTGTAGCAGGGTTACGTGGCAGGGTATAGGATGTGGCGGCAAGGTTATGTGGAAAGGTCATGACGCTTATGTAGCAGGGTTATGTGGCACGGTATGTTCGCCGGGCCCGACTCGGGCGCCCACATCAACATGAAGGCGATGTGGGCGCTCACAGAGGGAGCCATACAGCTGTGCTCGACGGGGGGGCGCGCTGGCACTGCGTTTACAACGCGTGGCTGAGGGGTTCTCCTTCTGCTTCGCGTTTTGTCACGGGCTCTTCGTGCGGCACAACGCCAAAAAAACTGCTTCGGGGCTGCTAGGCGGGCCCCTACACGGGAGAATGTTGTATGGTGGAATGCATAGGCAGTACTGTCGGCCTTCCATGCATGTTGATGATAACATCAAGTCTTCTGAAGAGTGCAGTTAGTTTCGACGAGCAGGGTGAGTCAGCTGCTTGATCCCGGTGGCCGCATTTGCGGCCGTTGGATGAAAAGCTCGCTTGAGAGCCCGAGATTCTAAAGTATCTCTAGGCTTAGCCTCCGCCGGGTAGCCCAAAAACAACAGGACTGCTGCCGCTATCACTCAGAATGGCGACAGGGTTCGGTGCAGGAGGAGAGTTCGACTAACTAAAAAGCAAGCACAAACCAGCGAGTTCCTTGCAGCAACCGAAATCAGCGACCTTCACGTTTCCCTGCGTGTCGACGAGAAGGTTGGCCGGCTTGATGTCACGGTGGAGAACGTCGTGATCGTGCAAGTGCTGCAGGCCTGCCACTGCGCCTCTCATTAGCTTTCTTACGAGCAACTCGTGAAGACGCCCCCGTTGGTTCTGGAGGAGGTTGAAGACAGAACCCCCGGCAACGTATTCGAGGTACAGATGCGCGACGGCACCCAAGCGTGAGCAGGGGTTCTTGTATGTGATGACGCACCCTCTGATCTCGACGACGTTGGGGTGCTTCAGCTTCTTGAGGAGCTCGAACTCGACGAGGAGCATGTCCGCGGACTGCACGTTCTCGTACGGGATCTCCTTGATGGCCAGCTGCTCGCCGGTGGCGTTGTGGATGCCGAGGTACACGACACCGAACCCGCCGCGGCCGATCTCCTGGCGCTTGGTGACGGAGCAGGGGTTGAATGCGGTAAGCAGCGGGTCATTGCCGGTCGCCGGAGGGCGGGGCAAGGCCTGCGGCTGGCGTATAGGGTAACTGTCCGACACTCTACTCGCAGTCGTGCGGGTCGCGCTGCTGCTTCCGATGGATCGGTCGGTTGACGTTGATTGAGTCGAGATCGAGCTCGCCGGAGTCCCGCCGTTGCTCGACTTCTCGGATCCCAGCACTTTAGACGTGAAACGCTTCCACAGCGACGTCGATCCCGAGGGCGCGACGGCCGTCATTTTCTTCGGCGGATCTCTTTGTTTTCCCTCTTGGGCTTCTTTTGTTCTTTTGTTTGCGGGTCCTTCTGGGAGCATGGTTTTTTTTAGAGGTTTGAGAGACTTCGGCGGGGGGTGTGGGGAGGTCTGGTTCAGTCGCAAATCGGTTGCGACAACGGGGACACCGAGACGGAAGACCAGGAGTATTCTCCAGGGGGGCGGGGTGCTACCGCAGGCCTACAAACACGAAACCGTCTGAAAGTCCCGGAAAGCTTGCTTTAGATCGGTGCTCTACATGGCCACCAATCGGGGTTTTTCAATTTTAAAATTTGGAACAAAAACTGCGGTAATTTTTGAGGAAGTTGAGCAAAAAAAAAAAATTTCAAAAAAAGATTTTGGGGGGCATCGGCCCCGCGGCAGCGTTTTAAAAAAACACAAGGTTTTGACCCTGCATGGTAGAAAGATTCTGCAAAAACTTCATGACCAGTACTAGTCGCGAGCTACACCCACACGGGTTCTCCTACGCCCCAGGTACCAGGCCGAAGGAATTCCTCCGGGGCATTTTTCAGCACCTTTTTTTTTGAGGAATTCCTCCGGGGTTTTCCTTAGCGGGAGCACTGCGGGCCATCGGCCCCGCGGCAGCGTTTTAAAAAGACACAAGGTTTTGACCCTGCATGGTATCAGTTTGAAGGCTTCCGGGGTTTGCAGATTAGACCGTTACTGTGGGGTGGTTTTGGGCGGTGTTTCGGTGCCGTTTTCGCCGATGTACGATCCACATTTGGACATTTGCATTTTCATTGGCACATGACCGATTCATTTTGCATTCCCTCCATGTCTTTCGAGCACGTGGTATGTCATTCATACTCATTCTAATCGGCATCCCTCTTCTTGAATCGCGAACGATTCTTTCCGTGGAATGTTAACACCGCCATTTGAGATTATCGAGGCGAGGTCATGCCAGATTAGTTAGCTATGTCACTAGAGCGGAGTGCTGCTCCGATTCACTGTCAGTCCAAATTTGGGAAGGCCGCCGAGAAAAAAGAAGAAAGAAAATGGCACCACAGGTAGCCAAGTGCAATTCGAGGGCCTCTCAGGGTCCAGCCTGGTCGTGAAGATACGTCGCGTCGCGCAGTATTGAGCCCTTTCCTGGGCTGCAGGTCTTTTTGAAGAACACGGCGTATCGAATGGGTCGGGGGGTGTGAGGCAGCTTCTGTTCGCACTGTGCCTTCTCGACAGGTGGTGAGGAGGTGGCAAGCTAGCTTGGACGTCTGCGCATACTGAACAAACCCGTTTCTTCGGGCCTACGCGAGCCGGGAGACTGGTGTACCATACCGTTTTTTTTCCGGCTCGCTACGCGAGCCAGGAAATTGCTTATTTGCATTTGAAGAACACTGGGTGGAGTGGGAGATGACCACTAAATTAGAGGGCCACACACCCTGATACACCCATTTAAGTGTAACTCCACTAAATTAGAGGGCCACACACCATGATACACCCATTTAAGTGTAACTCCACTAAATTAGAGGGCCACACACCATGATACACCCATTTAAGTGTAACTCCACTAAATTAGAGGGCCACACACCATGATACACCCATTTAAGTGTAACTCCACTAAATTAGAGGGCCACACACCATGATACACCCATTTAAGTGTAACTCCACTAAATTAGAGGGCCACACACCATGATACACCCATTTAAGTGTAACTCCACTAAATTAGAGGGCCACACACCATGATACACCCATTTAAGTGTAACTCCACTAAATTAGAGGGCCACACACCATGATACACCCATTTAAGTGTAACTCCACTAAATTAGAGGGCCACACACCATGATACACCCATTTAAGTGTAACTCCACTAAATTAGAGGGCCACACACCATGATACACCCATTTAAGTGTAACTCCACTAAATTAGAGGGCCACACACCATGATACACCCATTTAAGTGTAACTCCACTAAATTAGAGGGCCACACACCATGATACACCCATTTAAGTGTAACTCCACTAAATTAGAGGGCCACACACCATGATACACCCATTTAAGTGTAACTCCACTAAATTAGAGGGCCACACACCATGATACACCCATTTAAGTGTAACTCCACTAAATTAGAGGGCCACACACCATGATACACCCATTTAAGTGTAACTCCACTAAATTAGAGGGCCACACACCATGATACACCCATTTAAGTGTAACTCCACTAAATTAGAGGGCCACACACCATGATACACCCATTTAAGTGTAACTCCACTAAATTAGAGGGCCACACACCCTGATACACCCATTTAAGTGTAACTCCACTAAATTAGAGGGCCACACACCCTGATACACCCATTTAAGTGTAACTCCATTCTATACTTTACTGAAAGACAAGGTGCCGCGGTACCGGGGATTCCGGTCGGCAGTCCTGCTGTTGCTTACCACCGCGAGGGGGTTGAGGCCGGAGAGGAGGAGACATGCAACACTGGCAGGTGAGCCCCTAAGTGCAGAAACCGCTGAAAACCAGTGGAAACACAAAAAGCTGCTATCGGTCCAAATTTGGAAAATGGACCAAGCTAATGCCCTGATTGTTAACCAGGGCATTAGCTTCCCATTCCAAATTCCGTCAGCTGACGGAATTTGGAAATCCGGGCGGCTCAAAAAATAATGAAAAAAAATTGCAAAAAAACGACCTTCGATGAAAAAAGTCGTGGGGGTCCGGTGGAGACGTGGGTTAGGCCAGCTGTGCCAGCTGGCTGGCGGTCAGGGGCTGGCCATCGGTGGGTCGCCGCTGGGCAAACAGTCGGGGACCTTAAAGGACCCACTTTTGCCGAAAAAGCGGTCAGGTTACGGGCAAGCCACCACCACCCCCCGCCCCAGTCAAGAGCGCGAATGATAAACGGGATTACCGCTGCCGCGGTGGCGCTCAGCTGAGGATGGGTGGGGAACACGTCCAGACCCATGCCCAGCACCTTATTGCAAGCTCCCAGGGAAAACTGGGGGAAAACGGGAAGGCTGCAAAGACAGGCGCTTCGGTTTGCCTGTGCATGCCGTTGACTGTTTTCCACGTTCAGGTTAGAAACACTGCCAAGCCCTGCACCCCGTGGTGTCTACGAAGACTTTGACGCGTCAAATTGTGGTCTCATCTGGTGCGCAATGCACTTCTCTCTGCACACCTCCATCATATTGCAATGCACCTGACCTGTTGGAACACAATATTGTTGTGTTCGTTAGGACGCGCACAGTGAAGTCTGAGTGAAGGGGGGAAAAAGCTGAGAAGACAGACGGTGGCAGGGAATGAATATTTCGTGAAGGAGGCGAGAAAGAGACAGAGAGAGAGAGAGAGAGAGAGAGAGAGAGAGAGAGACTGAGAGGGGGGAAAGAGCCCCAAACCCAAGACACTGTTTATGTTGATACAGGGGACGCTTTTTCTGCTGTTCGCGTGAGGATGGACATCTAGCTCGCACAGGGCAGGGTCTTCATTGAAGGAGAGACTGGCGTTCTCCGTGTTGATGCTGACATCCTGCGTCTACGTCGATGCTCAGTGTTGTGGCCCACACTGAGCGATAGTCGCATCCTCATCGTGTCCAGCCAGTTTCACTACTGGTACTAATGCCCGTTGACTTGCCTGCGCTCTTTTGCTGGTTTTAGCGGCCAGTAGGAAGGCCGACCGAAATGGAGGTATTGGGCATGCAGAAATTCCTTCTCGTGCTTAGCGTGCGCAGGGTACAGCAGGTGTACTTTTCCGAGCCGCAAAAGCGCGAAGCCCGTGTAAGCGGGGATGGTGTCACTCGCTGTGCCTTCCTTGCTGTGAATCAGCATTTTTTCAGCTGAAACACTCCAGTACTGGGACTCCTACCAAGTCGAGTCCTAGAACAACTCTCGCAACGTCCAGATTTGGCCAGCGAAATCCCTGACTACCGGAAACTCCGTGTAGCTGGTTGTCATTCCAGGAGGCTTGAGGGTGCGAGGTGCCACTTGGGGAGTCGTTTTCGAAGGGTTTCGTTGCGTCTTCTTAGAATAGTTTCGTGGAAGATGGAAAGAGAAAAACGGTTCTTTCTTGCGTGCCACGCCAGCAGCCCCTCGGCTGGAGAGGAGCCGCCTACGAGTCGACTCGCGCTGGCGCTTGAAAAACACGGTCTACGCCGGGACTGGGCTTTGTGTTGCCTCGTCGCCAAGTTTTCTGACACCAGGAGATTGTATCGTGTCAAGCCCACATTGAGGCGTTGACCATTCCAGTCTGCAGCTGCGGCAGGACCGAAGGAGGGTGGCACCCGGTCGCGGTGCAATCCGTGATCATCCCATAAAGAAAAGCCTCAAATGATGGCACGAGGGGGGAAGAGAACCTGCGATGACCTGAAATATCCAGAACGTATGCAAATAGAGAAAGAGGGCGCAAAAGAGAAAGCGAGGCCCGAGAAGACACGAAGGAGAAGAAAACGGGCAATTGGCAAGCGATGGGGTTACAAACAAGATGTCATGCCGGGTGGCAGAGTGTTCAGCCGAGCCGTGATCGTAGGGTCATGGATTCTCTAATCAACGATCGGCTTTTTCCTTGTTCTTTGATAAACCCAGGTTGCCAAGCCTTGATCGGCCCTTGATAAGAAGAGTCTTACGGTTGCCCCTGTGTCAGTTAGGAAACGGTATATTCGCGGTACTGCTCATGCCCGCCAGTCAGGTGTCGGAGGCTGAGAGAACTGTAATTCGCAAGACTTCGCTTGGACGTCTCTTTCACTTTTTTTGTGGGGTCGACGGTTTACGTCGTTCTTTTTTTCCTGTGAACGCCGGCACGAAACCCTGATTCCGGTTGGGCTGCACGGCCGAGCTGTAGTTGCCTGAGCGGATCCACATTGGCATGCCAATGAGCACCGTACTGAGCCAGATCTTTCGTTACGCGACACCGGAAGGGTCACTTCTGCCGCCGATCTGGATATGTTGGTTGTGTTCTGAAGATTCCTTATAACTGCACCCCAGCCCAGCTCAACCCTTCCCAACAACAGCTATTCTTCTGCTTGGCTGGCAGTATGAGTCTAGGCTAAAAAGGTCTAAGAAGGTAAAAAGAAGTGCGGGTTCCGTTTGTGGTGTCAAGAATGATGAGCATTCGCACCGAGCCCCGTGGAAAGGGGAGGTAGCATCATCAACCTATACCCTGCTTCGTGGCACGTCCTGGAGTTGCCCTAAATCTGGCTGCTCCAAAATCGGGAGAGACGAAAAAGAAGGAAACTCCCTCCTCGCGTATAATTTACATTCCGTATATGATTTGCAATCAGGCTGAACCTCCAATTTCAGACAGCGGTCAGGAGTGGAAAGAACTGCGTAGTTTTGGTTGGGAGCAACCGTACTTCGAAAAACAATCAGGGGGTCGACCCACAATGGTGAATATAGAAGTTTGATAGAAGTTGTATGGAGTAGGGGGTGTCATTTTTATTGTTTTAATGATGGTGCACAACGCTGACGTTTTCTTGAGCCAAACTCCCGTTTTCTGCGCGCAAGCCCAACTGCGGTTGTGGTTCGCGCTGCACAGGGCCCTTTGGACCCATTTCGGGCAGGGTAAAGACACTGGCCTTGTCAACACCCCCAGTACTTTCTGACCACCTGTGATGTCCATCTTGGCAAGAGACCAATGTTCTAGCGACCTTGCGTTCCTTGAGCAGATGCACTGGATGGCTCGTCTCGGCCTTTCCCTGTCACCAGCTCACAAGGGTGTTGTCTTGGCCGGCTGGCTGGACTGACTGGGCGCCTGGCTGGCAGCTACAGCTGGGCGACGGCTGGGCGACAGGCTTCGTATTGCTACACTGCCGCGCCAGAACGACGGGACACTGGCGTTGCTGACGTGGTCACCGTATTTCAAAACAGCCGCCATGCACTGCTCGGGAGCGCTCAGTGCTATCTGGAGGACTAGAGTGACGATTTCCGCTGCCATCCCTGTTCCAGCATAACTTTGTGCAGTTCCGGGCCGTCGTTCACGATCATCCTGAACGTAAATGACGTGAAGTGTTGTGTGCAGGTTTGTTCCTTCGCGCGTTCCCTGGTTCATCCATATAACCCCTCCGGGCTCTCGACTTTTCCCTATTTATTTGGTCGAAATCCTAGCATAATACTTCGGCCCCTCCTTAGCGGTCTCGAGGTCCTTCAGAGGGTGCATTTGAAGCTTGTGTGACATTTCTTGCAACTGAGCTCTTCGCATTTGAGAATTTTCCGTCTGGCAAACACACGGTGGCCCTCAGGACAGGATGTCTGTCGAGCCTGTCCTGAGCTTCTGGATTAAGCAAGGGCCTTTTGCCCTTCCCCGGCCACCCGACCAGCATTTTCGCTAAAGGCCCGATTGGCCCGCTGGTATCAGGCTCACTAGCATCCCACCACCAAGATGCGATAGTGCGTTGTATTCCTTGTACGCCCGAGGTTTTGCGGCTGTCAGCAGGCTCCTGAAGAATATCTCTGCAACTGCATCCGACTTCTTGAATCGCGAAACGTTGCATGATCTTCTTCTCATTGTATTCCATGTCAGCGAGCTGTTGCAAAACCATGCGGTGAAATATCAGCTGGCTTTGTCGGAACCTCGCTAAAGAATGCGTGTGGCATTGTTCTCGCCGCAGTTGTGGTCGGCACTCTGGCCGCATTTGCAACTTCCAGAGGGTGTCGAGAGGCAGATGGGTCCTGCTCCGCCGAAAGGCACGCTGTGTAGCATCCGAAGCAGACACTTCTGGGGGGTGACCGATCTTTCCAATCCGTGTCTTCTCGGGAGCAACATGCACATATCACACGCACTCCCGGTATGATCGAAATACAATTATATCGGGTTGAACGCGTCCAAGGGGGGTCATCTTTTTTTCTAAACCCCCGGGAACAGAGAGACCGGGGACACCTGCGCTCATAGCATCAAAGATTGGTCGATTTAGTGAAACCTTTGGTGACTGCACGCGCTGCCATAGGGTGGTCATTTTGATATATCAAAATGAAAAGGGACACACCCTCCCTGAATATAGAAGTTTGATAAAACTTGTTTAGACTCCTAGTGGGTAACACCAGCTGCAGCTCCTTTTTAAGGCGAAGCTTCAGTACGGTTGCACTTACTTCGGTCGTAGTGAATTTATAAATTATACCGCGAGGGGGGGCGTAAGGAGAAAGAAATGCGTAGTTTTGTTGAAAATCAGATACGGAAACGAGGTGTCTTGATTGCTACTCAACACGAACTTGGCGAAGAATCGCCTGAAAAGGGCCCCTCCACATCCTCCCCCTCAACGACCGCAAGTGGCAGACTAGCGCCTTGTTTCCTTTTGGCGAGTTTTCTCTACCATCGGGTGTTGCTCGGGTTGTACCTTTCTGTTTCCGCCATACTTTTGCGGCCATGCGTCTGCGTCACTTGGATCACTTCGATAAGTCACCAGACGGTCCCGTTTCCTTTCCTGGGCGGGAAAACGTTGTGATGCAAAAACTTTTACTCTAAAAAAACAAAAGACAAATGAGGGAAGGAAGAAATGCGTGGTTTTGTTTCGTGAAACAAAAAGGGTAAGACCGCGGCAGTAGGTTTAGCTTAGCGCTTGAGGGGAAGGAGTCGAATCTTAAGGGTGAAAAATCGCTTGAAACCGGGATATTGGAACATCTTCGAAACGCAGTACGTTAGGAGGGGTATCGGTGACTAACTTGTGTTGGTGCGCTTTCGGTTTTGGGTCACTATCTGCGTACCCTGTCTACGATTGGCCCTTGTTAGCATGCGGATAGCTCTTAACGACAGTTTCTGTGGAACGCAGACACAGGACACTGCCGGTCGTGTCAGATGCAGCTGGTTGACGAGAAGCCTTCCCCCTGATTCCGCATTTTTCTAGCGTCATTTGTTTTTCATTAGTGTACAAGTTCGCTCAGGGACCCGGGGTTTTAAAGTCTCGGGTGACCGGTGTCGAACAGGTTCCTTTAAGGTGTCGTAGTGCGCGTATCGTATCTGCGATTGCGGCAGTATACGTGTGCTTTGTGGGTATGTGTCTTTGTTGCCTAATACCGACCATTCGACTCATTTTAGAGCGCGCTCTCATTTCGTATGTGTCTTTGTCTTTTCCGGGGTGCTTGCGGCCGACACCGAGTTTTTATGAAGTCTTTGCCGCTACTGACACGGCGACTTGCAGCGTGGAAACAAGCGCCAGCGGCGATGGCCAGCTGCAGCACCTCGCCATCGTGCTGCTATGAGTGTTAAGACTGTTTATGTGTCGGTCTTCATACTTTTAGGACGAGACCCCTCATTTCGCGATGCACCGATGTACAACAATTCACCGGTACATCCCTAGGAGAGCCCAGCAACGGCCGTCCCGCAAGGGATCATCCGCGACGAACAACCTGATGAAGAATATAGTCGAACATTGCCTCCAGTGTTGTCGCTGGTTTCGGCTCCGGGCCTAATTAGTTGGGCGCACTCGACGAGGGGTCAAAAGCTTGAGAAGAAAAGCATTCCCGTTGGCTGTCTGAAGGAACCTCGGTCAACAGCTGCTTCATATTCCTCGCTGAGACCTGTGCCTGCGAAGACGATGCGGCGGTTCATTTACTGTTCCCTGTCTCGTCCCCGTAATACCCTGAAGGGTTTTTGTGTTGCTGCCAAGGTGCCGGTGAGTACACACCAGGGAGAAATACTCGACGAAGCTGCTTTGACTCCGAATGGAAGGGAGGAATGTAGAGGAAGGGCGCAAAATACAATACAAACACAATCGGATTAGTTCTTCGCTTGCACCACAGTGTGTTGTTTTCTCAGGACTTTGACCTGTTGTGTTTGTGTGATGTGACGTGTAGGGGTAGACCCGCATGACCTCACGTCCTTTCACCACGTGGTTCGGTAGATACAGCACTTGGGATCCCTTCTGTTCTTTGTCTGGCAGCATCGTCGCGCATTTACTTCCAAGCTGGCGCTTATGTAAAAAAGGCTAGGACAGGCTTCAACTTTTCAGCTCGGGCAGGGTCGCTGCCTACCTGGCACGACAGCACTGAATTGCTCACATTCCCTTAATTCGAGGAGCACTATAGAGTTAGGTTTCTCTCTCTGTTTTTTTACCGGTGCACTTGGTGTTTGCCGTCAGATCCGCCAGCTCTTTTTGGTGAAGTGTGGTCGTCAGGGCATTAGCTTCCCATTCCAAATTCAGTCAGCTGACGGAATTTGGAAATCCGGGCGGCTCAAAAAATAAAATAAAAAAGTGCAAAAAACGACCTTCGATGAAAAAAGTCGTGGGGTCCGGTGGAGGCGTGGGTTAGGCCGCTGTGCCAGGAAGCTGGCTGGCGATCAAGGGCTGGGCTGGCGGTCAGGGGCTGGGCATCGGTGGGTCGCCGCTGGGCATGGTGGGCTGGCTGGCAGAAGTGGGGCTGTCGCGGGAGCTGAGCCGAGTGAGAGAGTCGAGGCAGCGCGGCGAGGGTCACACAGTTGGCAAACAGTGCCACAAGTACGTTGGTCGTGTGTTTAACGCGACAAACGGACTGAGAAGTGCAAACTCTTTCTCCACGAAAGTACCGTACCGTTTGCCGGGGGGCAGAGCCCCCCCGGACCCCCCCTGTTGGAAGGTTCGGATGGCCTAAACAAAGGCTTCTCGGGTTCAGAGCGGGAAAAGCAAAATTGGCTATTGAGACGGAATTTGGAAAACTGAGGCAAAATGAAGCTAATAGCCTGGTGGTAGTGCAGAGTAGAAAAAAAAAATTAGTATGGCGCTTTCTTTTGTTTGTGCGCACTAGCGGAACTCACCTGCTTTGGTAAGTTTCATGTAGTACGCTGCCAACTACTAATTTTTAGTACCAACAATGCATTGTTAACACAAAAAAAATGCAAGGGCGTAGCAGGGTGGACAACCCCACTTTTTCCCAGCCCGGACCTATCTTCTGGTCAATCGCTACACCACCCGAGCTCTTTTGGCAGGGACCAGAAAGCTGGTAGTCTTTCAACGCTGTGTGCCCTTTTTGGAGTGAAGGTTCGTTCGATAAGATCGCTTTTTGCGCGGGTATCATTGCGGGAGACGTAGATGAACGGCGCTTGTGCTGTCGGAGCATACGGCTCGAGCAAGGGAGGGTCAGCACGTTGATACCTGTCGATCGGTTCATTTTTCCACTAAATACTACGTTTTATTTGTGTTACCGAACGATCCTGTTTCGGGGGTACAGAGCGGCGTCTTTCAATACTGCGCTTGCTTGTGTGGTGTGGTCAGGTTCAAGTTTTGACGGGGTTCTTGCCAGGTTTGCTCCGAGTTCTCGCCGGGGTTGTGCCTGGTTTTCCCGGTTCTACGAAAGGGTGCGGAGCACACCAATGTGACTTTTAGTTTGGTGCATGTGCATTGGGTAGTCGGTGAGATTTACAGGTTTGGGGAGACGGGTGCATTAGTCGTCGTTTCTCCGAGCAGAGACTTGACCTCATGCCTTCGCCAAGTGGCCCACTTCCTTTCCTTTCCACTGGGCTCCTGGTAACGCCTTCGTGTGCACACCCTTCTTTCTTTTTGTTCGCTCACGGGAAACCAGGGCATTAGCTTGGTCTCCGGCCCATTTTTCAAATTTGGACCGGCTTTTTGCGTCCTCACTCGGGAATGAGCTCAACACAGCGCGACGCGACGTATCTTCACGACAATGCTGGCCCTGAGTGCCTCGGATTGCACACTGTCCACCTCTGCCGGGGGCCTGGGTGATGGTGTAGTGTCATTTTCTCTTCTTTTTCCATGCCGGCTTTTCTAATTTGGACTGACAGTCCAAATGTGGATATAGAAGATAATCCTCTGGGGGAAACTCCACACGAACACAAGTTGGGCGCATAGTTGTGTGTGCGAAGCTGTCCCCTGGCACCAGTTGGCCAGCCTACTTTGCGGGCTACTCATACGAATCCTGTCTTTTCTTGGCACTGCAATCTGTCGGTGGCAACATACTCAACCTTCGAAAGAGCCTTCGGGGCCGCTTCCCATCCCAGGGCGCGGAGGCAACTGGGAACATAAGTAATTAACACGTTGGGCGCGTTTATTTGGTTTTAGCAGGGGGAGAAATATGCTGTGAGGGCGAGAGGAGAACCGGTTGCCAAAATATTTTGTAACTGTTTCGCCACAATTCCATGGCGCCTCAGGATGGGCAAGCGGGTGGGGGTCGTGGGTGAGCGAGTGCAAGTGTTTCGACGGGGAGAAGCCGGTTTGCAGTTCCTTATAGTTAACGTTGGGGGTTACCCTAGAGCAAGAAGGTATTTGTCGCCAAACACAAACTTTAGAAGACCTGGGGTGAAGCTACGATGTTCTCAGGGATAGCGATAGGTGCATTAACCGAAAAAGTGTTGGGTACTTAGGTACCGTCTGAGTTTGCGATCTTGTACGACTAATACTCTCCAGCCCGGACATGTCCTCTCGCTGCTGCGAACGTAGAAAAGCCAAGCAACGATTATCGCGTGTGTGCCGCGAGACGTCTTCAGTTGACGACAAGTTGCTCCTTCGCTGAAAAGTGTCAGCAGCTGTTCACTCACCATGAGCTTTCTTCTTAGTCGTTGGCTGGCGCGAAAGACCCTCTATAATAATCATATGCAACTGAGTAATGACTCTGTACAAGAGTTGGCACCTGTCGGAATAGTTTTGACTTCTAGCGTTTATTATGGTTCTATCTGAACAAAGCCGGTAGCACCGTCTCAGCAGCCCGATGGCTTCTCCCCCCCCACCCACATGCATGGCATCGCTACCGCGCTGACCTTTCCCAAAAAAAAAGAGGGAGACAGCGAGAGAGAGGTGACAAAACCAGAATTGTTGAAACTGCGTGCAAGCAAGTTCGCTTCGCAAAGGAACGAATGCGTAGCTTTTAGTGGAGACTTTCTCTCTTTGGTTTATCTTTTACTTGTAAAAAAGAAGAAGTGCGTAACGCCCCAGTGAGCCTTTGTCAATATTTATGAAACCTCTAGATATTGCGAGGTGTGCAAATGGCATGCAAAGTTTCTAGCATTTTTTGAGGTTCAACGGTCGTCCGGAGTCTGGTTGATCATTGAGGCTGGCAGGATTTATTTCGGTATGTACAAAACCCCCTGACGAAATGGATGAACTTCCAGTATGGGAGTAGAACATAAGAAGTCATGACACGTCAAGAAAAAAACTGTTGGGAAACACTCAGGCTCCAGCGCATCAGGAAAGACACGTGAAGGTGCTGAAGAGACCTGTTCAAGGGTCTGTATTCGGGGAAGAAGAAGAAGAAGAATCCATAGCAAGTCACCCCGACACTCTTCAGCCGGTAGCCGGACAAGCACAAAACCCCCGTCTGACAGCCGCTTCGAGAGATAAAATAAAGGGTTGGGAGTGTGGGGGTGGGGGGTCCGGCCGCCCCGGTGTTGGTTGATGCGAAAAATGTCCTGTTTTGGTCTCACCTGGCTCAGGGAGATCGTGAGGTCAGACGGTAATTTGCGCGGCTCGCCGAAGTGCGGCACTTCGTGCAATACCACTTTTAGCCAACGAAACCCGCATCCGCGGCTCTCTGCCCGTAAATGGGCTTCTGAGAGCCTCGGTGGTGTTGGCGATCAAGGGGTTTACCTCACCGGTATCGAGAGGACGTGCCCGGTAAACACCAGCCTCAGAAGCTGGGGCTAATTGTTCTGCGGCCACAGAAGATAGGGGTGAACGAGGGTGTGGGAAACAAATGAAAGGAAGCGTGAGACACCCGATTTTCGGGGTTCGGAACGCCACGTATTTCTCTAGGGACACACACCCAAAGGCCGGTGTACCTTGCGCACGCTCTTTTGTCAAAAAAGAGGTTAACCTCAACCAAACCACGCAGCAATCCCTTCTTTTTAGCGTTTATTGTAGTTTTTATTTATTTCTTTTTTGCTCAAACAGAAAGGACCACTTCGGGCAACCCTAGAGACACCAAATTCTCGGAGCGTTCACCAGTCGGTAGCTTTGTCCTTCGTAGAGATGGACTTTGCGGTGCCAAGAAGAAGATCAGAACACTACAACGCGTCTGCTTCTGGGAACATAGGGAGGGCTAGAGAGCCTGGGTCGGGGTTCTCCGTTTCGTGTTACCTCTGTTCTTTGCCATCGACACGCGCGTGATCGCACACTTTCGCGCCGCGTATATCTCCCTTGTCGCACCGTGTAGTTTGTATTCCCTTCCCCCGAAACCCAACACCCTGTCCCATTCCATTCGTTTCTTTCTTGCCTGTTTTTTGTTGCATCCTTGGAGGGAGGCCCGGTTGTACCGCATGAGGAAATGATTGCGCGCCATGGTTTGGACTGCACGATTCACTGCCCAAAATGCGTTTTACTTTCGGGGCACCCGGGTTGATTGATGGGAGACTTTTCGCCCGTTCGGCAACTGAGAGGACTGGAGAGATCCTGGTTGTCTCTAGGTCCCGGCTGAAAGCGGGTGCGTCTCAGAGGTTGGAATGTCCAACGGGGGCACATTGCTCGGGCCGGGGTGATTGAGGCCGGACTGCCGATCGTGCAGCCTTCAAATACCATGCAGGGTCAAAACCTTGTGTCTTTTTGGAAATGGCCAAAAAAAAACCCGGAAAAAATTTGGGTTTTTTGAATTTTTTAAAACTTTGGAACAAACTCTGCAGTAATTTTTGATGACATTGAGCAATTTTTTTTTTTTTTTTTTGAGGACTAAGCTCAGGGATTTATAAGGGGATTTCGGCCTAGAGCAATAGTCCATGTAGATGGACGGGTACCCGTCTTTTGCACCGGGGTGCCGAGCACGTGTTTGTCGACCCCCCAGACCCCCCCCCCCCCAGTGGTGGTCCAGCCTGTCCAGCCACCCCAGCCAGCCCTGCAAAGTCGTTGAGGGCCCGAAAATTAGTGCCACCACTGTCCTCCACTGTGGATCACTATGCACCACCATAGGCTGTAGTCCTTCGTGTATGGAGGCGGTGGGGTTTCGCTTCGTGAGGCTGGCTGGGTTGCCGTGCACTGTCTCTTCCAGGAGCTGAACAACGTATGTTGCCCTAGCATGTCCTTCCTTTTCCCCGGCATTGTCCCGGCCCCATCCTGAGTTGGGCATGATAGAATCCACCACTGCGGTTGGAAGTTCGGCTGTGTCTCGCCGGGTTGGGCCGCTTGCTCGCCTCCATGACCCCCCCCCCCCTATGACCCCCCTGGGACCCCCTATGGACCCCCCCATGACCCCCCTATGGACCCCCTATGGGCCCCCCCATGACCCCCTATGACTGCTGTGGTAGCCTACCCACACCCGCCAGCCCGTGGGTTTTTTTTTTTTTTTTTTTTTTTTTTTTTTGAGGATGGACGGGTGACCCGCCCATCTAGACCGGCGTATAAATCCCTGACTAAGCTTATCGGAAGCACTTAAGTCGGGAAAATATATATCGGAACTGCTTCCGTTATATATTTTTCTGCTTCCGTTATATATTTTCTGCTTCCGTTATATATTTTCAAGCTTCCGTTATATATTTTCCAGCTTCCGTTATATATTTTCCAGCTTCCGTTATATATTTTCCAGCTTCCGTTATATATTTTCCAGCTTCCGTTATATATTTTCCAGCTTCCGTTATATATTTTCCAGCTTCCGTTATATATTTTCCAGCTTCCGTTATATATTTTCCAGCTTCCGTTATATATGCTATGTTCTGATAAATATTGGAGTGTTTCCATAAGTCACCACACAGAAATGCAGGCCCAAAGTCACCGGAGAAAGCCTAACTAGATAACGAAGAAAGCCTAACTAGAGAAACAAAAGAGGAACAGCAACAGGATGGAAAGGCAACGAGACGCATCTGGAAACCCCCGACAGCAAAATCAGCAGCAGCTTCCGCACCAGCTGCAACTTCCGCAGTTTCAGCACCCGCAGCAGTTCCAGCACCAGCAGCAACTTCCGCACCAGCTTCACCAGGCACAGTACCACCCGCAGCAGTTTCAGCACCCGCAGCAGTTTCAGCACCCGCAGCACCACCAGCCGCACCAGCACCAGCAGCAGCAGCTTCAGCACCAGCAGCATTTTCAGCCCCAGACTGTGCAGTACCAGCACAGTCCGTACTCCTACCCGGCGGGTTATCCGACCCAGTGCCCTCCTACGGTCCGGGTGCCTATATGGACGCAACATACAACCCGCATCCAGACGCACCGCGAGGCGCAGCCTCTGGGCACGTGCGAGCAGCACAGCATCAGGCCGCACCACGGGCAGAAAGAGCAGCCCCACCAGCGGCCAGGGAGGTGCAGGCGCAGCATCGGGACGCACCACGAGCAGAAGAAGCAGCCCCACCAGCTGCCGGGCTGCAAGCACAGCATCGGGACGCACCGCAAGCAGAAGGAGCAGCCCAGGGCAGCAGGTCGCAGCAGCGGAAGCAGAAGACGTGACGATGGGCGGGGTGAAAAGTGAGGATTGCTTCGCGAAGTGGGAAGACTGCAGGGGGCTCTCCTCAGCCACGCGAGCAAAACAGGGAGATTCTTTAAGAAGGTCTTCTCTAGCGAAGTTCGAGGTCAATGGAAGGTGAGGTGTTGTGATGCGCCTTCCTGGCCCTCGCCAGCTCAAAGAGGGCTCTTGCCGGGGCTCTACCCCAGATCTTCTTGGATGGAACCGCGCTGCATGGTGGTTTCGGGGGTGTGGCCTTTGTGGCCTGCTGCAAGGACGCCCACCGGAACATCGTTCCGTTGTGTGCCTGGTAAAGCTGATGCGGAAGTTGCTGCTGGTGCTGGAACTGCTGCGGGTGGTTCGGTGCCTGGTGATGCTGATGCGGAAGTTGCTGCTGGTGCTGAAACTGCTGCGGCTGCGGAAGTTGCAGCTGGTGCGGAAGCTGCTGCTGGTTTTGCTGTCGGGGGTTTCCAGATGCGTCTCGTTGCCTTTCCATCTTGTTGCTGTTCCTCTTGTTCCTCTTTTGTTTCTCTAGTTAGGCTTTCTTCGTTATCTAGTTAGGCTTTCTCCGGTGACTTTGGGCCTGCATTTCTGTGTGGTGACTTATGGAAACACTCCAATCTTTATCAGAACATAGCATATCATAGATGGCCGGTTGATAACGTTATATAACGTCATAACGGTCATAACGTTATATAACGTTATATAACGGTCGAAAACGCAAAATAACGGAAAAAATAACGCAAATAACGGTTTTTGGGAATTTTCAGATTTTGGAGAAAATCGGCCAAAAACCACCAAACATGGCCAGAAATCTGGAATAAGGGTAAAAATGGCCGAAATCTGGAAAAATCGGCAAAAAATGGCAGATTTTTGCCTATTTTGGTAGTACCTTCGACCTCCGTTTTTTTAGCAGACGGTGCTTGACTGGAACGTTCACAGGAGGGGTCTTCTTCACAGATCTTTGAGCACTGAGGGTCAAACACTACCGGATTTGCCTCAAAAACGAGCTGAAAACGCGCGATTTCACTCCCCCACAGGGAGAAAAAAAATTTTGTCTCCCCTACAGATTTCTCCCTACAACGGTATCATGCGACGAAAATATCGTTATAATAACGTTATATAACGTTATATAACGTTATATAACGTTATATAACGGCCATCTATGGCATATATAACGGAAGCTGGAAAATATATAGCGGAAGCTGGAAAATATGTAACGGAAGCTGGAAAATATATAACGGAAGCTGGAAAATATATAACGGAAGCTGGAAAATATATAACGGGAGCTGGAAAATATATAACGGAAGCTGGAAAATATATAACGGAAGCTGGAAAATATATAACGGAAGCTGGAAAATATATAACGGAAGCTGGAAAATATATAACGGAAGCTGGAAAATATATAACGGAAGCTGGAAAATATATAACGGAAGCTGGAAAATATATAACGGAAGCAGAAAAAATATATAACGGAAGCTGGGAAAAATATATAACGGAAGCAGCTTCCGTTATATATTTTCCCGACTTAAGTGCTTCCCTTATGGTTAAGTCCGTTTTTTTTTTTTTCCAAAGTTTTTTTTTGGAGGCCATCGGCCCCGCGGGAGCGTTTTAAAAAGACACAAGGTTTTGACCCTGCATGATAGGCAGTTCGTCGGCCAGAAAACAGCGAAGACGGCGAAGACGCGTCGTTCGCACAAAGACTCAGGAGGTCCGCAAAAAGAGTGCCGTGGCGTTCACAAACCGAACAGTCGCAGCAACGTCCGTCCTCAACTTTCCGAAAATCCCGAGCGTCTGCCGAAGGGTAGACGCTCGGGCCCTGTTTTTTTCGCAAGAAGGGGTTGCCAATTGCCATCAGCTTTTCGTTGCGTCGAGTATGTCTTGCATCAGCGGGACTCTCTTCGCCAACTTCTAATATTCGCACCGATACGGCGGTGCTGAACGGTTCGAGAATGAAGAACTTCATTACGCCCTAACAAAGAGAGAGAGCCGGGTCTATTACTATTTTTTGGTGAACGCGACATTACAGTTGTTCACCACTTGTGGTGCTTTTTTTAGCATTCGTTTTCATCAGTAAAGTTCGTGAAAAATTACTCCCTGTGGGCGGCCCCCCAACGATAGTGTCCAAAAGTCCTTCACATGGAACACCGGCACGCTAGGTTGGAGGACACAAGTAATCCTGCCGTGTGTGTGTGTGTGTGTGTGTGTGTGTCTGGGTGTCTCTTCCGCAGCGGCTTACGCAGTACCGCGAGTTCTCGAGCTCCTCGCGTCGCAAAAGCAACCAGCGGTACAAGAAAGTGCCGGTTTGGCCGACGATGCTCGGCAAAGGTGACATCGAGTAGTTCACGTAAATTTACCGTTATCCATGGATGGGTCTGTGGTCCACTTGGAGTGAGGGCGGATTGCCGCCCGCCCCTCCTAGTTCCAGGGCGCCGCGGGCACCAGATACTTGAACGGTCGCCGACGTTCGGCTGGGGGCAGAGGACGCGGAGGGTGTGTATTAGAGTTAAAGTGTTGTTCCGGCGCACCCTCTCCCTTTGTACTAGGAAAGATACGCCTTCTGGATAAATAATGAAATGCCCTGCTGAACTGCTCTCAGGCAGCACGAAATCGGGTCACACCGACACTGAGTGGGCAGGTCAAGTTTGCGTAGGATGGGAAAGCCCGCTTTTGGTTGGCAGGGTGAACTGTATTTTTGTATACAAACCTTCCGTTCTATGATCAAACGCCAATGGCTGGCTGTATTTACTAAGTGACTGAGGGTGCTTGCCAAACAATACAAACAAATACAATCCCGCCCCACTTGCTCGCGGCTTCTTTTTCGAACGCATCCTCGTCTTTGATTTTTCTCATTTTGGTTCGAAACGTGTCGAGACGTTCGATAGTCCCTCCACCTTGACCCCGCGCCGATGCACCGGGGCAACGTAAGAAACTTGCAACAAGACTCATCGAATCATGGCGGGATCGGTTTGGAAGACGGAAAGTACTCGGAGGCGCCGCCCGGTACTCATTTCGACTCAACTAGAGGAGGGTGGGGGACAATGTACTGGGTTACATAATCAGGTAGTGCGAGGGTGAATGCTTGAGTACCAGGCTTCGTAACAGAATGCAGACGTCAGGGGCACGAAGCCACCCAGCCCCCCTTCGCTGGCTGGGCGGTGGGTGTGCAGAGCGTTTCCTGCAACCACACTCGACACAATACTCAAGCGCCGCCTACCCCGAGGTACCTAGTTGCACCCCAACGCAGGCAGGTAGTGCCGCGGCACTACCGGTTTGCCCACATTGGTGGGGGGGGTGGCGGAGGACACAACTTCTTGCAGATAAGATACTTTTGTCACGCACTAAAACTCGCATGGACCTGCTGTTTTGTACGGGGACAGCGACACATCTTCACGCGCTGAGTGGTAGGGCACACAGGTAGGATGATGCTTGCTCCACACACATGTTTAGCCCGGTACTACCTCCTGAGAGGTAAGAAGCAATCGCGAGACCCCCTGCGCAACTCGCTTTCAAAAACAAAGGAAGGATATCCTTTCCGTGCATTTCGCGCACGCCCCAAAAAGCTTGGGCAGTTGCGCTCTCGCAAACGCCGTAAACGCTGAAAATTACTCGTTTGCAAGTGTCCGCAACAAGAGCCCGACACGTTGTGATGAAAGTTAATTCAATTGCTTGGCTCGACCGTCTGCAAAATGGCCTAAACCCCGTACCCCCATATCATTTACTCACGGATATTATTTACTCTTATAAATATCATTTATTATTTACTTCCCGCAAACCGGTTTCATACATCGATTCGTTTATTATTTGCTTTCCCGTGTATTATTTACTAATAAATAAGTAAATAATATACGTGTACGGGGTTTAAGTTGGTTTATTTGTCACATGTTCGTTCTTCCCGGCAACGCCCCAAGCCGGCGCGAGGGCGTTGCTGGACTGAGCACTTGTCGCTCAATTTTGCACGCAACGTGACGAGGACCAGCGAGCCATGTCCAGCAAAAGAGAAACGTAGGGTTTCTGAGTGGATACACCAAAACTCAAAGCTCCTGGTATCAGGCACCGTGAGCAGTATCCATCCCCCTTCAATCCCTCCCACCCGCCATCCGTTGTTCTTTATTGATTCCACTCAAGTCCGTTGATTGGATTTTCACTAACGTTTTCCTTTGTTTAGTACTTTTCCCTCACTATGAATAACGACTAGGCAGTCGCTTCAGAAAGTCCCTTCGCCGGGGGATGCATCATCAGCTTTGCTGACCCCATTTGCTTCGACGTTATTGTCTGCATGGTAGCCGAGAGGATAACGGTCTGGATATCGTCGCTGCTGTGCGTCCTCAAAATAGACGCTAGGGCGACGTTATCGCTCACGTAGTCGTCAAGACTCTCCATCTCGGTTTCATCAAGCTGTGGTGTTGGTGGACAGAAATCGAGATCTCACGACACCTTCCTTTGACTCTTTGCAGAATTTGCGGGAGGTCGAAAGAGTCACCCGAAGTGGAGCTCGGACAGAAGACACGTCAAAAAGGAGCAATGTTTGCTGCTGTGAGCGCATGTGCTACAAACCCAATGGTATCATCTCCGCAGGAGATGGGCAGTCATAAATGGGCTCATGCTCGGATTGCTGATTGCAGTCAGTTTCGTTGACACGGCTGCTTTCTTTTGAAATAGAATTGCTGACTGACCACGAAGAGAGCCAGATCAGAGGAAGGGTACCTGGCGCTTCACGTCGAAGAACGCGTGGTCGAGCAGTTGGTTGCACGTGGGACGGTCAGCTGGCTTATGCGAGAAGCAGGCCTTTAGGAGCTGCTTCGCGACAGCCGACAGCCTTGGCGATATCTCTGGCGTGCGGCCGTTCTGTGCGGAGGTGGCTATGTGGTAGATCAACGGGAACCCGACACGGTCCTCGTCGTGGGTCCACGGACGCTTGCCGGTGGTCAGCTCGACGATGGTGGCCGCAATGGACCAAATGTCGGACGCTCGCGACGGCTTGTTCTCCGTGATGACTTCTGGCGCCATGTAATTCGGGGTGCCGACGAGGTGTCCTGTAGTGGCCGTCGATCCTGCGTGTTGTTTGTGACTGTACGCGATATGTGCTCAAAAAACACGACAAGTACACTTGAGCCAAGAAGAGTGAGAGGGTCAAGTGGGTCAAGAGAGTCAAGCGGTGTGGGTCTCCACCACGCTGGGTCCGGGCCGACTCCCTGGGGCGGATGGGGAGAGGGCAGTCACGCTTTAGCAGCCCCAGAGCTTGCGATCAACATCCAGCTTTGAAGGTCGTTCCTTGGAAAACCATGTGAGAACCTTTCAGTCTAGTGGTTCCTTTAAACTTGCGATTTATGAGTCGGGACGAGGACATGTCAACGAACAGGCACGTACGGGCAGTTCTGCTGCCGGGCACCGGCTATGTCAGACCGGAATAGATAGCGGCTATGCACTGAACGTTCGATTGAAGGAGTTCGGGTGCAATTCAGTTCGGTGGGTGGACCGGCTCACAACTAGGCGACAACGAAAGGACGCACTTCTCAGACATCGACAGGGCCGACCAAAGATCGACGCGATTTCACGCGCCTTTTTTGCTGCCGAAGTCGAGGCATGAGGAAAGAGCGAGCGTATCGCGTATCTGCATTCCAAGACCATAGTCAAATTTCTTCACGGTATATCGCGGTAGCACGTGTCTATCAGGAGGGGATAGGCCGGCTTGAACTCGTCGAAGCATGGAGCACATTGTTTCTTCCCGCAATCACGCATACCGACGAGCTCCTTGCAGCATCCGAAATCAGCGACTTTGACAGTACCCTGCGTGTCGACGAGGAGGTTGTGCGGCTTGATGTCACGGTGGAGGACGTTGTTGAGATGCAAGTGCATCAGCCCGCAGACTGCTCCGCGCATGAGCTTGCAGACAAGAAGTTCGTGCAGGCGACCCTGTTCGGTGAGCATCGAGAACAAAGACCCGCCAGGCACGTATTCAAGATACAGGCACGCGATTGCACCGGACTTGTTCCCTTGAGTCTTCTGGGTAACCGCAAAACCACGGATGGCGACGATGTTAGCGTGTGTGAGGCGCTTGAGCAGTTCGATCTCCTGTCGGAGCGTCTCCGGGAGCTCGGTCGAGTCGAACGGGATCTCTTTGATCGCGAGAAGCTCTCCAGAGACGTTGTGTCGGCCGAGGTACACGACACCGTAGCCGCCGCGGCCGATCTCCTGCCGTTTTGACACGTGTTTCGGGTCAAACTTGTACGTGGGGCTGGATTTCGGTGTGGAGACCGCATTGGAATTCACCGAATCACCTAAGATACCCGGCCTGTCGAACTGGATCCTGAAATTAGACGTGTTATTCGTCTCCGGGCTGCTCATGGCCGCAAGGGACCCATTGCTCTGCCGGGCACTCTGCGGAGCAAGCAGCTCAGGCGGGTCGGATTTAGTGCGCTTCGGCCTGTTGATGTGGTGGTTGTTGGGAGGCTTCTTCTTAACGCCCTCCTTCTTGGCGCCTTTGCCGTTCCCACTGGTTCCGCTGGAACCGCTTGTGGCCTCTTCCCTGCCGGCATGCGCGTCGGCAAGCTCGCTGCTGCTGTTCGCGTTGGTGCTGTTGTTGGCGCTGGCGAGGGTCCAGCTCGCGCCGAAGCTTTTATGGCTTGCCATGAGACCATTGACGTTCCCGCTGAGCTTGCGGCGGCTCTTTTTACCAGAAGAGTGGCTGCTGGTGCTGCTCTTCAGCGACTCGCCGGGTTGCTGCCCCTGGGCTCGTTGCATCGCAGCAGTCGACACTGCAGAAGGCCCGATGACACTAGACTTCTTCTTGTGCGACAACGAGAAGATCGGGTTCGATTGGTTCGAATCCGCGACAGAGATGTTGCCGCTAAGCGGAAAAGCCGATATCTGCGAGGGTTGCTTTTTTTTTTGAACCTTTGCGGGAGTCGGGTCGTGGTGCGCTGCACGCGTCGCCTCTTTAACAGCGACGATGGTCCAGTTCTGAAAGCTCGACTCGCCGACTTCTTGCAAGTCGACCATCTTCACAACCGGCGACGAAGCCAGCAACGACGCGCCGCTTCTCGTCTGCTTCGCCGTGCGGATCTGAAACGTGTCATCCTTCTGCACAACACTCCACTGCTGCTGTCCCCCAGCTTCGTCCCACAAATCGACCAAGCGGTAGCCGTCGTGACTGAGGTACTGGAAGCTGCTATCGTGCCGGTGCGCCCTGATCGTGTAAGCGTTGTCTTTCACCTTCTTGAACTCCCACTTCTGGTTGCCATCACCGAACTCGTTAACCACAACCGAATTATCACTCCCAGCCGCAAGATAAAGCGGCTCTGCTTCCGGACACATGGTGCTGTGGAGCTGGATGGAGTAAACCGATCCGGCCACGGGTTGCCACAGCTTGGAGGCGGAGCAAGAGGCGGTGCTTGCATCCGACAGCTTTTTCTTGTTGCCGAATGGTGTATCTAATGAGCTCGTTGACTGCGTTGGCGAGTTCGTCCCCGAGGGCTTTGAGTTCCCGGGTGGTCTCAGTGTCGGCTTCGCGTCCTTTCCGCCTCCAGTCTTGCCATTGCCGGGCCGCTTCGATTCTTCTTTCACCGGCTTTGTTTCCTTGGGCGCGGGTTTCGGTTCCTTCGGCGCGGGTTTCAGTTCCTTCGGCAGCGCGTCCTTCGGCGCCTTCGCGTCGGCGGTTGGTGACAACGTACCATTTCCCTTCGATACTGCTGGCTTGGCTGCGGAGGCTGGCATCGGGGACTTCTTCCCGGCCGCCTTCGGGGCGACGCCTTTCTTCTCCACTTTCAGCCCCTCTTTAGACATCGCGCACTGATACTTCTTGACGCCTTTGCTATGCAGCTTGTGCTGCAGCCTTATTTAAGACCCTCTTCTTCCGAGTCCGTTGACCAACAACTGCCCCTTTTCGGTTCACCTCCGGTCGGCACCGGCCCCGTCCCCTACCCACGACGCAAGAGGAAGGTTTCGTTGCCGTTACCGTTACGTGTGGTTGCTCAGGCGGTTGTTGGCGTAGCGGCAGCTGGTTGTCCCGGTGTGCTTATATTTTCCAGTGTGTCAAAGTCCTTGTGTTGGTCGGGGCTGAAGTGCATTTTAGGCAACGAAAGCAATTGACGTTCTATTTTGGGTGCTCATCGACTATTGTGCTTAAAATCGGAAAACGCGGAGCTGGAGGGCATCTCTGAGGACCTCTCTGAGAAGATGACTGAAAGTAAAAGCGCTGTGCGTTGACACGCCAAAAGCTTCTCTATCCTCCGTACACGAAGGAAAATTGCTATTTTGTCGGGCCGTGAACACCTGCATATGTCACTGCAGTGGTCTCTTGCAGTTTCAGCGAATGTAAACTGCAGTACGAATTCACACGATCACGCGCTCTGACGAAATCCTTTTCACAGGTGCCTTCATGCGGTGACGGAAGGAAAAGGCAGAACAGAGGAAGAACAACTCGCAGACCAGAAGGACTGAACTGGTGCCCGTGGGGTTTAAAGGGGTAAACGGACGAGATATGCTCAGACAGCAACAACAATTACGGAATATATTCATAGTGTTTCTTCCGCAGGCCTTCCACGGGGCTTGGGAAAGATAGCTTTCACGGTCTAATGAGTGTTTGTTTCGAGCAGCTAGAAGAAGTTTGAAACACGACTAATACCGTGAAACGGATTGGTTCCAAGTCTGTAGGTTACTGGACCTTTTCTTTTCCCGACTCACGAGCACGAAGCAAGACGTTCTGAACCGCTAGCAATTTGAAAAAAAGCGTCGTTTTCTCTGTGCTATGTTGCTGCGGGGAGTGGGTGGATCGAACTTCAACTGATCGTCCTTACGCCACGCTTGCGGCGTTCGGAACCAGGTTTGTCTTTGCGGTAGACGATGGAAACCCCACTACCAGCAGCACACAACTAACGAGGGTTGCTCGCTCTATGTTTACCTTTTCTCTGGCGCAACCGCCGAACACAGGAAGTTCAATCTGCCTTGTGAGCAGAAGGAGTAGCGAACGAGACTCGCATGATCATGAACAAGGTGGGGTTCGGTTAGAAGGAAGTGCTCCTGGTTGTTGGAAGCTGTCGAGACCGACCCTCGGGAGGCCCCTCAAACAACATAATGGCGCTGTTTCGAAAGAATAATAAAACGTGGCTTCGACCACCTTTCATGAACCGACAACACGTCAGCTCCCCTGTTCGGAATTGGTAAAACGATGACAGAGCAAGCTCTGCCCTTCATACTGAGTCACTGGGCCAGTATGACTTCAGAATGGGGTAGATGTGGCATGGGTGAATTAGTGTTGAGGGTCCCAGGAAGGCCTCCTGCTTTGCTGGCACCGTGTACGCGTTGACTCGCTGCTGGCGCGTGGTCTGTACAGGGCCGGTAGCATGCTGTGCAGGCGGACACCATGTGCAGGGAGCACAGACAGGTAGCATGCTGTGCAGGCGGACACCATGTGCAGGGAGCACAGACAGGTAGCATGCTGTGCAGGCGGACACCATGTGCAGGGAGCACAGACAGGTAGCATGCGCACAATGTCAGGGATGTCGACACTGACAGAGAGGAGGGGCGGCATGCATCAGGGGCCTTCCGGCGCCGCCGACGATGCATCGAAGGCGTCACCCACCGCGGCAACCGAACGGCGCTTCAGCCCCTCGCCAGTGACGCCCTCATCCGATGCCTCGCCAGAATCACGCCCGGCCTCCGACTCTCCGGATCAGACAGAAGACGAAGCCCCACGACCACCCACGCCGAGGGCCCTCTCAACAACAAGACCGAAGGCACTACCGTCACATGTCGCTGTGCCGAAGGCGAAAAGACCGCCACTGACACCCGCAACTGGTGAGCGACCAGTGCGGAAGAACAGAGGATTCGCCGAGTCCAGGGTCCTCGATGGATGTCCGGTAGCCGGACGGAACGGAAGCCGAAGGCGGCCACGCCCAATACGGGGGAACATCGAAAGAAGAAGAAGGTCCTGAAGGGCAGGTCACAGAAGCGCCCGACGGCCTCAGGCACACCCGTGCCTTCGGAAGAAAACGAGCGTGCCTGCTCGCTCTTGAACTCAGTCAGTGCGTCAGATTCGCAAGAAGACCTAGCCCTGCCAAATTCCACACGTACTCGATCTTGACGACGCAACGGCAGGCGACGACAACGTCATAAAGTAACCCGTGAGAACGTGCAATCCATGATCGGTGCTGACGAAGACGAAGGGGTGGATTGGTTTACCGGCAGGCTTCGCGCCAGTACGCTAGCTTGTACAAGAGAAGGCATCTCAAAGAGTATTGACAGCTCGGGCCGATTGGCCAATTTATGATTTCCGCCACGGTTATTAACTGCAGGAGAAGAATAGCACAAATCTGGAAACAGGTCACGAAGGCACCGAGCAAATCACGTACGCAATGCGATGTAAGTGCTGCTAGCGAAGCCGGAAACAGCGGGGCAGGGGGCAGATTGTGATCTGCGTTTGCCATTTACTCGTACGGCAATACCAGCTGACCAAGCCGCCTGCAACAGCAGGACCTTTTTCACGCAATTGTCAAACTGACGAAGCAGTCGGGCCCACAAGCTCGTGCGCAGCACATTAGGATATCCGACGTGCAGTCTACAACTGAAGAGCATCTCCAAAGTGGAAACTTAGGAACCCTCGCAAACCACTTGCCCTGCGCATTTTGAGGTTCACCCTTCAGACTTTGCATCTTGAGCAGGCAGCTCTGTTGTTTCGTCACCTACTGCCGAGGTGTCGAGCTCCTTGCTGGCGACGCCGCCGATCAGCAACCAAGACTTGCTTCCATGAAAAGCAATTGATCGATTTCTGTCCATAGGTGGTACGACCCAGTGGGCAAGATCGCTTCGAGGGCTTCGCGAAACTTCTGGCAAGACTCCTCGGACTCCGGGTTACGGCATTTCACAATACGATACGCTTTCTCGAGAACCTCCGCTCCAAGAAGAGACTTGAGGTATTCCCGTAATTTCTCGACACGATCTTCCATAGGCTTCACGGAAAGTGCGGAATCATCGACCTCACCTTGGTCGGCTTCCGAACCTGCTCGCCAATTTGCTGCCCCAGGGTCCAACGTATTCGGGGAGAGCAGCTCCAAGTTTTGCTCCACGTTCGCATCATCTCCACCCGACAACTCTTGGATACGCCCGACGATTTGACCTGTTTTTAGAGTAATTTTAGTAGTATTAGTTGCGGTGCTCTGGTAGTTCTTCGAGGCTTGGAGCTTCTGGAAGCTCTGCGGACAACCAACCCAAACTGGGTTGCATGCATTGCTGACTCGTAAGTTCTTTTGCGCACGATTACGTCAAAGGGAAATAGGGCAATCCTATTGATACACATGTAATGTATGACCCTTTAAGTTGCGGAATTCTATTTTATGGCCATGTAATTCATGGACGACTACTACTGGACGGGGCCAGAATTAATAGTTCCTGTCCAGCCTCTCGGGACAGGGAAGTGGCTACTCTAGGGGTGCCCCGACCACCCACCGCAGAGACAAACATGCTAAATATGTCTGCGCCGCAGGCGCGGAAACTTTGGAACGGTCGAACAGAAGCAAATGCTTGTTTCGGATAAGGAGGACGTTCTTGTTAAAACGTAGGGAGCTCTCTCTTTCGTCCTCGGCACCGGCAGCATCAACCTGCGCGACCCCAGGAATCCACCGTCCCTACACGCAATAGAAGGATGAAGTGGAAGAGCAAGGAGAACTGCGAGGTCTCAAGTGGAAGAAGGGGGGGGGATAGGATTTGAATGCAAATCTGTTTCTGAACCGTGTCGTGCCATGAACCCAATCCGCTTCTGCTATTCCGCCGTGCCATCTCACCCGCTACTGTGAGTGCCATCACTTCCTCTGCGAAGCGTTCGACAAGCAGAAGTCCGGTGTCTTAAAAAAACGCGGCCGAAATGGCAAGCAAACCCGCGGGCTTCGTTTCACCGCGCTAGTGACATGCACTGAAAACCAGCTTCCTAATGCAGATTTGAACCAAGGTCCCAATCTGCAAACCTCCGAGGCGAAACCCCGGCTTTTGCCCTGTTGACGTTTATCAATGTTTTCTGTATTTTTGAATCAAAAATTGTCAGTCCGGGGGCGACGCACACAACTGAAAGGTCAATCAAATATTGCGCGGGACAGCAACCGTTCCGCTCCTTCTGGGCTTTCGGCCGTGCGGTCGTCACAACACAAAGGCGACTAGTGGAATGGTATGGCCAGATCCGAGGACCCTCTCGCTCTGGCCATGTTGGCCTCCATGCGAGATGGACCACCACCAGAATCACCCCCTGCATAGCTTATCGGTCTCTTGCGCATACCATTGCCGGTCGCATCTCCGGCTGGTTTCCTTACACAGCTGATCCCAATGCAGAAGCATGTCCAGCAGTTGTGAGCAGTCAAGGGTGTTTGTGTTGTGCATTCGTGCACGGCTGCGGCACGAACCGCACCAAGCGACACAGCAGTTTTAAAAGTGCCTGCAAAGGGGCAAAGTGCGAGTCTCCTTTGACACTTCAGTATCCATACCCGCCCTTGTGGCGGTGCACGAACATCACGGAGAGTTGCCATCGGAGTCCATTGCATGCGGTCGCTTTGCAGCAGACCGAGACGGCGGAAAACGCAAGCACGAGCCATCAAGGGGATGTGGGGTTGGCTCGTGATCAGACTTGTTAACACTAAATCTACGGCAAGGATCTCTGAAGGCGTGCAGTGGGAGGCCAATTGCACAAGAGAAGCCGTTGGCGAAGGTACGTACCTACACGTACTTCAGTAGATGTCGAGCAAGGTCTCGACAAAGACAGACGTACTTGTGTACGCAAAAGACCACGAAAGCGAGCGACCGTACACCCAGGTCAACCAGAACCTCGATCCACCTTCTTTCCGGAACCGACTTTCACCTCTGAAGTGTCCAGCAGGACTGCGCAGCCAGGGCTTACGCAGCTCTTTTGTCTTGGAGCTGAATACCTACTGAAAATCAGTACGTAGAGGCCCCGGGCAAAAAGAAACAGAGCAAGGGGGCTCACTTGCCAGTGCTGCATGTCTTTGCCTTCTCTCCGGCCTCAACCCCTTCAGTGTCGCGGTGGTAAGCTACAGCAGGATCTGCCGACGTACTGCGGTATCGTGTCTCTTACACTCTAGTTAATGGTCATATCACGGGTGCCCTTTTATTTAGCGTATGGAGGAAGTCTTTATAATCTCCCCAGTGTTCTGATTGCAAACACTTGTTTTTTCAGCTCGCGCAGCGAGCCGGAAAAAAACGGTACGATACACCAAATTTCCCGACTCGCGTAAGCCCGACGAAACGGGTTTGTCTGTCATGCAGACATCCAAGCCAGCTTGCTCCCTCCTCCACCACCTGTCGCAAGGACACAGTGCAATCAGAAGTTGCTTCCGACCCATTTGATGCATTGTTGTATTCGCCCAGTTCTTCGAAAAGAACCTGCATGGGCCTGCTCGGGCGGCCTTTGGGTGGCATCTTGGACACGACTCGTTTTCCCCCCTTGCCAACATTTTTAGCGTTTATTAGCGGACACAAAACCCATAAGTAGTGGCCTTCCGGCCATTTATTTTGTGGCGAGCAGCGAGACGCAGGAAGAATGGTGCAGTAACAGTATGAACTATGGTTCTTCTTAGTCTGTGTGTGTGTGTGTGTGAAATCTCAGTAATGGGTAACCCCTGAGCGGAGTCTAGCCCAGTTGCGCAATGCACCTACGTTACTGCTGATGCACCAGCCGGCCGCTGGCGGTGGTTGCGACGTACACGGAAATGCAGCCTCGACTGGCATTGGTTTCCTTCTTCGTGATTTGCATGTTGCTGTCTACAGCAGGTGTCCGGGGGTATTCGCCTTCTCGTACATGTGGTGCAGCGCGGGGCGTCATGCTTAGTACATCTTAAGGCCGCATTGACATTCCGTCTCGTTGGCGGGTGAGATCGTTGACTGGGAGGGTCTTCTCGTCCTCTCCCTTTCCACTCTGCTGTTTCCTTCCAGGTCGCCTCGTAGTATCGCTCGGGTTGGATACTTGCTGCCCACCTTTCGTGGGCCTTGACAAACGGATTCGGGGTTGTTCCTTCCGTGTCGGATGCGCCCCGGCTCATCGATCGTAGCACTGCCTCCGTCTGCGGTGAGAGCACGGCTCGGCACGATACGCCCTGCATTACCCCACCGCCCAAGGCCGTAGCGCTCGTCACGTTCGCAACGCGTCCAGGGTGCCAGGCTGTGCCGTAAATCCGCGCGGCCGTGTTTGCTAGCCTGTGCAGGGTTCGGGCCTTTGCCAGCGCACTCCGTCTGTACGCTTCGTACTGCGCCATGACGGTGCTCACCTCTCCAGATGTCTGCTCTTGCACCTGGTCCATCGCCGCGTTGCTCAGCGCGTCGGCGTCGGTGTTGCGGTCACGCGCGACATGCTCCAGGTTGAAATTGAACCGTGGCGCGAGGGCTCCCATGGACGCCGTCGCCTGCAGGAGGTACGGCCGCAGGATCGGCTTGCACTGCGCTGTCTTCTTCATCGTGCTGATCACTACCTTCGAATCACCTCGGACCGTTACGGGTCCTTGCACGCTCGGGGGCTGCTCCCCGAGCAAGTGCAAGCCCCCGACCAGAGCGCTAAACTCTGCCACGTTGTTGGTCGTTCGGCCTAGGGGGACGATGACCTCCGCGATCTTCTTCCCATCTTCGTATACAACCGCGCCAGCACCTGCCACAGCCAACGCGGTGCCGTTTTGCCTCGACCCGCCATCGAAGTACAGACACAAGCCCGACTGCGCTTCGCTTGGTGGGAGGATCTCCCGGGCTGTCGTTGTTTTGGTCTTCCGCATTGTGGGTGGCTGGATTCGCCGATCCGACACGTCCGGCAGCCGTTCTCCCGTCGTGAGCTCAAAGTCGACGGCTAGCTCTAAGAACGTCACCGTGTGTTCGGATCCGATATGTGCCCAGCACAACTTGCCGATCCACCAGTGTAGCGCCTTCCAGAGCGCCTCAGTCTGCTTCCATTGCTGCGAAACCGTCCCCACTTCGATTGTCGGCATGGATATCCTTCTCGGGCACGGTGTCGTCCATCCCCATGGATATTGGGCTAAGCGGTGGTGGCGTGACGTCTCTTGTGCTCTGTCGTCGCGTATTTGACGAGCACGCAGTACTGCAAGGAAGAAACGCTGCAGGTTTCCGACGAAAGCACACGCTCGTACATGATCCAGGGGGATCGGCTGCGCAGCCGCATCGACCCCATGCCTGTAGAGAGGCGCTATTCCGCACATGCTAAGGCAGGTTGGCCACGTTGTCCTGTCTGTGGTGACCATGCCGTGCTCTTCCCGCACATCCTTCCATGCCTCACACATCCACCATAGGTGCGCCACCGTTTCCCCCTCTTCGTCGTTACAATACGGGCAGGGCCTTCTCTGCCCTGTGCGGCCTGTCGTGGATACTGCCCCTGCGATAATGGACCTCAACATTCCTTGCTGGTATCCAGTGATGCCACTATCCGGCGTTTGCAGAAGGTGTCGGGTGACGCTTCCATCCACTCCATGCGCACACCCCCGCATGTCCTCCCTCCTTCTGCACACGATGGCAAGTTGCTGGCCACGCAGAGCATGGCGCAAGTCGTGCAGCATGACTTTGGTCTCCACCTCAGTCGCGCTCGTCACGTGGAAGCTCGTCTGCTGCGCGCTCTCGCTGACGTACAAGAGGGTTATCGGGCTGTCCCACGTCCAACCCGCTTGGTTAAGGGCTTCCTGAATCAGGCTGTGCGGCGAACCTTTTGGCAAGTCGTCACGGCGCGTCCACGCCCTTTGCGCGCTCGTTCTGATGTGTTGCCACTTCTGCATCTGCCTGACCCATGCCTTTACACGTAGATACGCTGGTGCCGTGTGCGGGTCAAGCCGATGTCCGTGGTGGAGCACCTGCATGACCACTTCCACCGCACGTCGGTTGGTGCCGGTCCACAGTGCCGACATGATCAATTGGCGTAGGGTGTATGCTGTTTTGCGGTCCAACGGCATCACTGAAATTCCGTAGTAAAGCTTTGCACCAGCCGTCATGGATGCCAGCTTCTCTCGTGCCGCTGCGGGTACCGGGAGTCTCTTTACGCGTTGCAGATTTTGTACGGCGCTTCTCCTGCGCTCCTGGATCCTGCTCGACAGTTTGTGCCCCTGCCCCTTCGCGTGTAGCATCACGCCAAGGCAATCGAAGCTGTCCGCCCTTTTGTAAAACTGCGCGGGTTCCTGCGACTCGAATACGTCTGCGTGTTCCTGCCAGTCCATGACTTCGATCAGCCAACCATCTGATGTCCCGAACGAGTGACACTTCTTAGGGCACAGCGACAACCCTGTCAGGACAGTGAATCGGATTGTCTTATTTGCAATCGTCTGAAGAAGGCGGGCTTCTTTGGCGGTGGCTGTGATGTCGTCCACGTATGACCGGGGTTCCCCTTCTCGCTTCACATGCCTCATCCATACGCTGATGAGTAGCCCGATAAGGATTACACTTATCGCGCATCCTTGCATGATGCCATTCGTAGGGGTGAAGCCCTCTCCCACTGTGCCATTCACCTTGAAGTGTCGGCGCATCTGTTTATACGCGGCTTCTAATGCTCGAAGTACCATCGCGTTGAAGCCCAGCCTTTTTGCTAGCTGCATTGTGACACCTATCGGCACTGTATCAAAGCACTTCTTGAAGTCGAAGGCTATTCCAAAAAGGGGGCGTCCGGTAATCCGCGCCTCCTCCAATTCCGCCGCCAGGTGCCAGAATAGATCTTCTGTGCTGTGTCCGGGCCGACAACCATGCAATCCTTCCGGTGCTAGCTCTTCCATCCATTTTTGCGCTTCTTTGGCCCTTACTGCTGCCCAAACCCTGTATAGCACCGGTGCAACCGAGATCGGGCGCTGAGACAGCGGGTCACCCGTGCTGTCAGGTTTCGGAATGAGGGAGATTAGTGCATGCATGAGATCCTCCGGCCACTCGCCTTGCCCCTCCACGTCATTCAGTACCTGCACAAACCCATTCAGAATGTCATTTGGCAGTTGTTGCAATTCGTGGATCCTCCACCCATGCATTCCTGCCGAGGCCGACTTCTTCATCTTTGCCAACACTGCCCTCACGTCCTTCACCGTGATCGGCTCGCACTGCATCTCCACTCTGTCCGGGAGTATGGACTCGTACGTTCGCATAAAGCGCTCCCAACATGGCTCCTCCTGTCGTGTGTATTTATTGAAGATTCCTCCCCACGCACCATCGCTGCGCAGCATTCCGTCGATCTCCTTCGCATTCGCCGTAAGGGTTTTGTCTTCTCGTCTCATAAATAGCAATGGAGCGGTGTAGCGGTCAGCAACATGGGCGAATACGAGCCCCCCACCATGCATCCATGCCTCCTGCATCTTATGCGCCCACTGCGATCTCCTGTGCCGTTTGAGTGCGGCGAACGCCGCCTTTTGTGTCCCCTCGAGGTCGGCTAATGTACTCTGCAGCGTCTGTAACTCGGTAAATGCGCTGGAGGTCACAGCTTCTACAACGGATTTTGGGATGTAGCCCCTGATAACCCTCCTCCGCGCGGCGTCTCTCGCGTGTTCTTCCCGTCTTGTGAGCGGGTATGGCACGTCCGCCCTTAAGCGCTCGTGCCCGACCTGCACTAGCGTTCGGAGATGCCCCAGCAGTTCGTCTCGTGCACGTGTCTGCTTCGTGGACGCTCCTCTTACCGACTGTGGTTGGAACTTTGTAGCCAGCCGGGAGTCAGTGACTACTCGTCCTCCTCGTCCCGTGTACATCCCCGTAGGCAATACTAGATCTTTGCCGTGCAACTTCACTAAGTATTGTTCGGCACACTGCGATAGCTGTTTTAGACTGTGTGTCCCCCATCGCGTTTCCTTTGCTCTCTTGGCCAGTGCCTCGAGGTCGTCTCTCTCGTTCTGCTTCAACTTAGGTCTTTCTCGCGGGAAAGCGGCCGGGAGTATGGCGCGGCTGCTCTGTTCCCGGAATGCCTGCTGGCGGAGATTTACGTACAGCGGCGAGTGCGTGTGGAACTTGCTGCTCTCTCTCGCAACTGTCATTACCGTGTCAACGGCCGGTGCTGCACATGAGTTTGCGAGGCATAAGTCAATCCGACTTCCTTCTAACGCGTTCGGTGCCCAGCATGTGTTCGGCGGTATTTCACCACGTCCTCCAGCGTACGCAGCTGCCACGTCCACCCACCTCCCGGAACGACATGCTGCCGCTAGCACCGGACTCGACTCTGTTGTGCAATTGAGGTCACCGAGCACCAATACCGGCACCTGTCCCAGCCCCGCTGCAACGCCTAACACCTCCGATAGGAGCTGTTCCCTTTCTTGCTGCACCTGCGTGCTGCTACCAGACTGCCCATACACGGAGAAAATGTGCATGGCTGTCTTCCCACAATCCAGGGCCACGGCTACTTGCACAACGCGTGTCGATGCGACAATTTTCTTCTCACATTCTTCCACTGGGGTCACTCGCTGCGCTGTGAGGTGCTGCCTTGTCAGGACCGCCACTCCTCCAGGCTTTCTTTGCGTCTTTCCATCCCTTCCTACCACCATTTCTACATCGTTTCCCCAGTACACGTCCCACCCGTATGCTGCCAGTAGCGAACACATGTAAGCTTTTTCATGTTTCGTTACCCGCGTTTCTTGAACTACGATGATGTCCGCTACGAGCCGGGCTACTTCCAGTAGCTTTTCGGTGTCTAGGGACGTGACGTTGATCGTGACAATGACCAATGCACCGCTGTCCGCCGTGGCTACCATACTTACTGTTCGCCGCATGGGTGTCGCTGGGGGGTCGGCAGGTAGAGCAGGTTGTGTTCGTGCTGCTAGAGATTCTTGGCTCGGAATCGGGACTACCCCATCTGTTGATCGCTGGAGCTTCTCCCGCATCCGGCTCGTGACTAGCAGGATATCGTAGTGTTCCCTCCTGTACGTTACGGTTAGGACTTTGGAGGGAGCTGCTCCTCTGCCGTACCTTGCGATCGACTTTCTGCTTCCTGCGGCGTCCAAGACCCATATTGCGGCATCGAGGATTTCTGCCGCTGCCTGCAGGCACCAATGATCCCCGTACGTTGTCCGTTCTTCCATGTGGTCCAGGTATTCGTCATACGTTTGACGGTCTCTCTCATCCTCGGGACAAAACATCCCACGGTACTCGTCGTTGTTCCGCAGCCATCCCACCACTTGCTGTCTCAGCGTGGCTGCCGACCGATCTTTCATGCACCGAGCTAGCGACGCGAACATACACGCGCCATCCTGTGCAACCGGTAGGACCACTGCCCCCAGCCGGCTCGCTGCGTCTCGAAGCCACGTGTTGGCTTCTTCGATTTCTTGGAGGGGGTCCTGTCCGGGCCCTCCTCCCCTCATCCATGCTCTACTGCACTTTCTACCACGGGTCTCTGCTGGGTGCCTATACCTGGCAGCTTGCCATGTTTTTACAAAAACATAAACACGCGTCCCTCCGGTAGCGTAGGTGTTGGAGCTGTTGTCGCCGCTGATGTTGATTGATGAAACTGATGAAATTGAAGACGACGTTGATGATGGAGGTGGTGATGGTGATGGTGATCGTGATGATGATGAGGGCGATGATGATACTACGGGGGCGGTCCCGGAAGCTAGCTTTGCAAAAGTTACCGGCAGTCATATCTTTTGGCGCATTTGCTCCGGTAGTCGCCCCCCCTGCGTGACGCCGTTCGAGTACGCCACCGTCCATGTGCCGTCTGCCGCCTGCCCCTTGAGGGCGGCTTCGTACCACCTGTCGTCTGTGTGCTGCGCCTCCACCATGTCCCCTACTTCCCACCGGCCGCCCCTACATGAGGATGGGGTCGATGGCGGTGCGCCCTCACTGTCGCTCCCGTCAGTTGCCCAATCCACGACGCTCGGGCTCTCGCTGCTGTCCTCAGAGTCCTGCGCCAGGCGCAGCTTTGCCTTGGCTGGCGTTCCCTCTGCTGATCGGGATGCCTCCCGCTTCGTTGCGACCTTAGGCCGCGGCTGGTTCGTGTCACGCTGCTGTCGTTTCTGCAGCTCCCGGACGTGTTGCTGCTCGTGCTTATCCCACTGTTCCTGCTGCTCCTGTTGCACCCGTCCTCGCTCCTGCTCCTCTGCCGTGACCAGCTGCTCCTGTCGTCCCTGCAGATCCTGCTCCCGGACGCGTTGCTGCTCCTGTTCGCTTCGGCTTTCCCGCTGCAGGTGCACCAATTGTTGTAGCATCTCATGTTGCAACTGCTGCTGGCGTTCCTGACGCTGCTCCTGCTCGGCCATCCACCGTTGCTGGCGCGTCGTTTGCTCCTGTTGTTGCTTCTGTTGCTGCTCGTGTTGCTGACCGATTAGCTTTTGAAGATCAGTAAGGAACGCAGTTTGTGTTGTTCCCAGTGTTTCTGCGTGGTGTACGATCGCCTCTTCCAGTCGGCGGTCCACTCTTTCGGTCAGGCGTCGCTCCATCTCGGCAAGTTCCTTCTTCAAGTGAGCTAGCTGTGTCGCCCGTGGTGGCGACGCAGCTGCCTGTCCGGGTACTGGAACCGTTGCCGTCGCTGGTGCCGGTGCTGACGTTGCTTCTGGTGCTGCCCGTGCCGCTGCGACCGACGCCGGCGCCGAAGCTGACGCGGGCGTCTGGTTCCCGTCTACCCACGTTGTATTCGCCCTGATGGGTGCGGCCGTTGTTCTCTCTCCTTTCTGTTCCCGCCACTCGCGCTCCAACTGCAGCCCTCTCTCCCACCTGCGTACCCCTTCCTCTCGCCCGCAGAAGTCCAAGAACTCTTTCTTGGTGTACTTCTCCCGCTTGTTCCTCGCGGTGGGGTCTGGGACTCGGCTGATGGGTGGTGGTGACGGTCTGATGGTGCACGTCCCACCCTCGCGCAGCTTGAACTCCGTGGCCGGCGGAGCTCCGGCTGCTCGCACCACTAATACACGCCCATTCCGGGGCAGTGCTACGACCTCGGCATCCCAAGGGAGCTGCTGCAGGAGGGACGTTGCTGCCTCCCTCCTGGTTCCTTCCGGCAGCGCTTTGATGTCGTACAGCGACATCGTTCTCCTCACGAGTGTGATTGTGGGGAGGGTTGGGTCCGGCTGTTGGCTGGTGCTCGCACCATTGACCGGGGGAGCCGCGTGGAGGCCGCCGGACCCTGCCATTATATTGTTGTCTTCGGTATATTTTTGGCTTTCGTGTTCCCTCTCAATTCCCCCTGTGTGTGTGTGTGTGTGTACCGGTGTGTCGAAGGGAAAAAGATAGTACGTGCTGATGGCGTACTGATTTCAGCACGTGTACACGTACTGATTCAGCATGTGTACAAAAAGAAACTAAAAAGAATAACGTGCTGAAATCAGTACGTTCAGCATGCTGAACGTAAGGCCTGTGCGCAGCTAGTTCACACCACGGCAGCAGTTGCTCAGTGCAGAGAGAATGTTCAGCAGACACGGCCCGACTTGCTTACCGCCGTTGGGGCTTGCGTGCCCTCGCTTGAGTTCAAAAATTGCACTGAGCAAAACCGGGGTTAAAAGCTGGACCCGCATCGCCCCAAACCCTACCAAATACGCCCGGGACCCCGTGCACCCCTGTATACTAGCTTTGTAGGCCGGGGGGGACGTGACGAGTTTATAGACTCTAAAGACACCCGAAAGCTGCAGTTCTGTTTGTCCAAAGAGTACACATGAGGCGGCAGGTCCCTGATGGACAAATGGTGGGGAGAGAAATTAACAACAAACATGGATTTTGTTTTGTAGCATCATCTGCTGTCTTATTTTTGTATTCGCAGCTGCCCGTTGTTCGGCGTATTATTGCGCGTCTTCCCCGACGCATGAAGGCCGATCTGGACATGTACGACACCAGGCAATCCAATACTAGATCTGTTGGAGGACAGACAGTGTCCACAGTCGCTGCTCCGCTGGTCAAGTTGCGAAGTCGATATGTATACATGAGACCGCGTTTTCACGGAAGAGCAGGGGGTTTTCCCTGCCAAATTTGTTTTTGCCCGGCGGCTTTTCTTCCTCCTGGCATACCTTCTTTCCAACAACAAAAAACCGTACACCGCGAGAGTAGGAGAAAGTAGAAAGGGAAACTAGAGTTTTCATCTGCAAATGCTCACGATCAGAAGGTCCTACTTGGGCGGTGCAGTTTCCTCACACATTGCATGTGGCTAAAAAAAAGGTTTCAGGAACACGGCTGGCAAAAAGGCTTTTTTCTTCAAATCTCCAAACGAATTTTTACATGTGTGCCCACTGGAAGGAGTAGAGGACCGCGTGAGGCCTGTGGCTGGGCGGAGTGTAGGACCCGGCAAGGTCAGGATTCAGCGAGGTCGCGAGGCAGGATCGACGGATTGCACGGACCACCTGCAAGAGGCAAGAGAGACCTAGAAAACTCGTGAAAACTCAAACAAAAGCTAACATGCCGGGAGTGAAGCGCCCCGACCAGGGGAAGGAAAGCCACCGAAAAAACTGAAGCGCCACATTGTTTGACATAGGCCTGCCAACGCCAGTAACCGAAGTAGGGAGCCTCTACGAAGATGTCAACGACCTCGAAGAACTTCAAACATGTGAAGCTGGGTTTGACAGTCCTGAAGACAGTCCGGAAGGCCGGTTGGTCTTCGACCGGCAGCCTTCAGCAATGGCAGGCCGGGGTCCCTCCGTTTCAGCAGGGACTTTGCCAGGTCTCTGAAACGGGCCGGCGCGAGGACGCCATCGAAGCAGGTGTTGCCGGTGAAAAAATACGTAGTTTTGCTTTATTAGTTACTTGCTAGTTGTCGAAAGACGAGTTGCATCAGCCGTTCGACTGGAAGCGGATCCAGGGCGCCGTAGTGCCGAGGCTGCTGAGAGATTCCGCGAGGTCAACCTCGGGCTTTACGTCATAGCCGCCCCAAACGCTGCTTAGCATTGGCCTGGCAAGGCGCCGCATGTGTATGACAGGTGGAGCAGACAGGTAGCTTGCCCCACCTGGTTGCGTTACCTGAACCTTTCCGCAAAATTAAGCAGGTAGGGCCGCTGCCATACCTGGCTGCCCTGGCACGACAACTCTGACCGAGCTCCACGATTCGGCGTGGAAGAGGGTCCCCGCGGGTTTTCCCTGAGGATACGAGGTGCTCGGCACACACAATCAAGAGCGGGGTCCCAACTTGGTCCGACCAGCGTATTGCAACACTCGAGAGTTGGCGACGCACAGTGAGCTGGATCGTATTTCAAGTTCCCGGGCAACTAGCAACTGAACAACAGGCTGCAGCCCCGCCTATATTTTTGGCACTTAGAGTAGTAGAACTGGTTTTATTCACTGAAGTGTGGCAGAAGCGCCAGAAACAAAAGCGCCGCCATTAGACGACGTAGATAAGCGGACTACCCGGTAAACCGGGTAGTCCCCTTCGTTTCTCGGAAGCTTTTTGTGCCTAATACCCCTCAACGACTTTCGTTATTTTTCGAAAGAGAACTGGGCTCTAAATTTGCCCCTTTGCTGGATGAGTACCGAGATACTACTTGCGCCTTTGATGTCTTCCTCTGGATCAACTTCAACATCTTGCATCAGTCTGCGGGTTGCTTGGTTGAAAATGCTCGCTCGTTCACGACCATTGTTGCAGTTCTTACAAGGCCAATAGGGCCAGTTTCCCTTCCCTTGCACTTCCCAATCAGTCAGGTCTTGTCCACAGGCACATCTTATACCGTCTGGGAAAATCCCATCGGAGCCCTCTTGCCCCACGTTTGCCCCAACCGGCTGCCAGGGTGAACTTCTCCCTAAATAGATCTGTCGTTGCGGTTTTCTTCGGAACCGGACCCCGAGACTACTGGAAAGACTTTATCCCGTGAGAATACGCTTTAATAAAAGTATCTTGACATTTCCTTGGAAAAGAGGTGAGATCAAAGTTGGGGAATCGACGACGAAGGGGGGACGATGGTGTCTGCCCGCGGCAAACAACAAACACTGTGTTCTTGAGTGGATGCATATTTTCCATTCTTCTTCTTCTATTGTTCTAGCTGAGAAAGGCTTGAAGCTGGACAGATGCTCTCTCCAGTTGAGCATGGAGAAAGCTATGAGAATAGCTCATGAGAAGACGCGTCCATTGGCTGGGATGGAGAAAAGGGAAGGGGCTGTTGGAGAAAAGAAAGACAACGGAGAGAGAGTAAAACAAGCATGGGTAGGGGAGTTCATACCAATTTGCATCCGATACGCAGCGACTTCCTCTTCAAGCACTTCAATTTTAGCCTCGTACGACGGGTCACCTTCGGCTGTTTCTTGACCGTCCGGCGATGTCGAGGGTAGGTGGTACTGGCTGAACTCGGCTTTTCTTGCTTCAACGCGCGCTTCGTAACTTTGTTTACGTGCTTGTTCCAGCTGCTTCAATTTTTGTTCTTCGGCTATGCGTGACTTCTCGTTCTTCTTTTGTAAAACACGGTCTTTTGCGGAGAGTGCTGCTGGCTGGGTACCTGGTTGGGACGCAGACCGCGGCGGCCGAGGAGGCACCAACAACTCGGAGTTGGTAGGACAACACTCGTTGTCACTATGACTCCGTGCGTGGGCTCCTTGACGGTCATTCATTTGCTCGTGCAGATGGTCAATCTGCTTGGAAAGCGCTTCTGTGTGATTGTCAGCCTCCCGCTTCAACCGTCGAATTGTGTTATCCCGCCTGATAACGGTGTCGTCTCCATTTGCCTTAGGGCTTGCTTTGGCGGGAGGGCTGCTGTAGCCTTGCCGTCGCTCTGAAAGCACTTCCAACGTCTTTTCCTTCTTGCGTTTGTCTGCGTTCTTTTGACGTAGGCTCTGCAGCTCCGAAGCGATACGGCTTTCTCGGCGCTCAGGCGGCGGAGCCTTGGTCGGCTCATCAAGGCTAATACCGAGCAGAGCTAGTTGATCTGTTTGTGCAGTGGTTCGAGATCAGAAACGTCTAAGATGAATTTGTGTGACCTTTGTCGAACACGAAGCGCGCGCAAGGCTAAGACTTTCACTGCATCCACACAGCCCACCACAGCATCGAGCAGGAAAGTGCAGGTGCCAGTGTCTTGACTCTGCTTGCTTCGGTAGCGCAGAATTCGCGTCGTCCCTCCTGCCGCTCTTAATTTATAGGCTCTTTATTCGCGCGCTCTTAATTAGCGGGGGTTTTAATTTATGAATAATTATTTTTTCATCGGCCCGAAGATTTTGGGCTGAAATTAATTAATTTCGTCCCGACACTTTGAAACTGAGGTACTGCCGGTACAGTACACGGTACGGTACAGACGGTACGGTACAGACAGGACGGTACGGTGTCTTTAGGAGCTAGAACGTTGTCAGGCCGAAAACGTAAAAGAAAAATGGCGAAAGACTCGCTAACTGCAGGGCAAAAACGTTGGTGAAGAGTACGGCCGAGATAACATGCAGGGTCAGAACCTTGTGTCTTTTTAAAACGCTCCCGCGGAGCCGATGGACCCCAAAAAAAAATGTTGGAAAAAAAAGATTTTGCTCAACTTCCTCAAAAATTACTGCAGAGTTTGTTCCAAACTTTTAAAATTCAAAAACCCCATTTTTTTTCTGGAAATTCTTTTTTTGCCATTTTCAAAAAGACACAAGGTTTTGACCCTGCATGATAACGTTAGCGGGAAAAGGGGGGAAAGGCTTGCCAGTTCACTCGTCCTTAACCCTCTGCGCTTCAGGCTCGCCCTCAGCAGACGCTTCGAGGGTTCGTTTCTTCGCGAAGAAAGAGTTCAGTGTTGGTTGATTCTTCGGAGGGGGTTTCGCCTTCGACGGAGGGCGCCCTGGTCCGCGTTTGCCCGGAGGCTTTGCAGCAGGCTGCGTTGAACGTGTCGCGGGCACTGCCGCTGGGGCCATCTCTTGGCTTGAGATTGGCAAGGTGATGTCAGAATTGCCTTCCTCCTCAACAGTCTCGACAAGATCCTTGTCCCAGTTTTTCTCCTCGTCGTAGAGGGCTTTGTACTTGTCAAACACGACAGTGATGGGGGCTCCTTTTGAGTCCACGGGTTGCTGAAGACCGAGTGCTCGGTGCACACCAGAGGCGGCCCATGAGTACACGACGGATTCACGGTTCAGGCGGTCAATAGCTTGAGCAAGGCACTGGTACTTGACGTGGCGCTTGTAGGGTAATTTTCCCCATGGTGCTACCCCACCGTTTTCTCCAGGTGGTGCCCGCTTCCCAGCCAGCACTTCGGCGGCGACTGACGGATCGTACTTGCTGACCGTTTCAGTCACAAAGTCGCTGTAGCCCTTCACAGCAAGCTTCTTGATGCACGCGATGATGAACTGGTCAGACGTGGGTGAGACTGCGAGGGATCATGTGCACGTTGATCCAGTCGGGAAAGACGTCATCGTTACCAAGTTCGTGTTGCCGAGCATGGTCAATGAGCAGATGCACTTTCTTCTTCATCTCGGTCCGTCGTAGCTGCACGTACTCTGAAGCCGAGCCGCTTCATGTTTGTCTTTGCCCAGCTGTCAGAGAACACGTTGACCGCAGGGACTGGCTGGACATCGTCCTTCCGGAGTTTAAGCACCAGGCCGCGTGCCATGGCACTGAATCGACCGGCGGTCAGTGCCCATCCGAGGTTGCGAGTTCGCGAGGTAAGGTCCAGCAGACGTCTTGCCTCGCTGTCGGTGAGAAGTCTTTTCGGTCCACGGCTTGCAGGGACGAAGTAGGTACCAGTTTCCTTCTTGTGCTTCACATACTTCGAAAGGGTGGCGGTTGAGACAGTGGGTGTTCTTTGTTCCATGCCCTCACGATGTCAGCCTGTACTCTCTCTCCTGCTTCGTCGGTCAGCTTCCGAATTTCATCCGCCGAAAGGACCATTCGTTCGGTAGCCGGCTTACTCCCAAGTTCGACAACGCTGTCGTCAAGTGCCCTTTCGTCAACAGCCCTGAAGAGCTCAGGGACGGAAGCCATGATTTTAATTTGTGGGGTCCTGTTTAGTGAATTTCTAATTTATGAATAATTATTTAATTTTGGCTGTATTCATAAATTAGAAATTCATAAATTAAGAGCGGGACGGTAAGCAGTTTTCTGAAACATTCCTGGCCATACAAGCAGTTTGAAACATTGCTGGCCATATAAGCAATTTTGAAACATTGCTGGCCATATAAGCAGTATTGTGAAACATTGCTGGCCATATAAGCAGTATTTTGAAACATTGCTGGCCATATACTGAGCCAATTCACCTACCCCCCTAAAAGCGACTTGAGCTCGATTACACTCGATTACGCGTCGATTACACTCGATTACACTCCCCGGCCCCGCCGTGCCTCACGGGGTACGAGATGAGGCCAATCTTCCGTGGTGGTACGGAGACGATGGAAGTGCTCGAGACGCAGCTGACGACGGCTCGGCACGAATTCAACGGCGAGGCGTGGGGGATGGATCTTTTCCCGACGTACGGAGGTGGAAGGGCGGAGCGTGCGGCGAGATGGGCGGTGTTCAACGACGCTACGGAGAAGAAGAAAGGCAAGAAGTCGGCAGTCGTCGGAGGGGATCCGTGGTACGTGCCGGAAGGGGTTCCCCGACACGAAAAGTGGGGTGAGCGGGTGTGCCACGAGCACCAAAAGGTGAAGTGCGACGTCTGCAAGCGCCGGGGCAAGTCGGTGGCGTGGTGCTGTAAGGCCCACCACAAGGAAGACGACGGCCTTGCGGTGAAGTTCTGCGCGCAGCACCGCCTGACGCAATGCGCGACGTGCAAGACGATCGCGGAGTGCTGCCGCAACGGACACCACCGGTGCCTTGATCATGGCATGCCGACGTGTGCGCACTGCAGCCGGCTCGCGGATTTGCGGAGTCGAAGGCCCAAACTGTGCTGTCGGAAGGGGCACCACCGGGCGACCGTGGCGAGAGGAGAAGAAGCAGCATCGAAGAAGAGGAAGGCGGAGCTGGAGGGCGCCGCGCCAGCGCCGAGACAGGCGAAGCGTGAGAACGTGGTGTTCATTCTGCAGGAAGCAGCAGAAGGCAAGCGAGAGCCCGCAACATCAACACCGACGTCAGCAGCGAAGGTCGGGAAGACGGCATCAACGCCAGCGAAGAAGCGGCAATCGGACTCCGCGGCGGAGCCGGTACCGAAAAGGCGCAAAGGACGCGTCGATGTGCCACGACCATCGCTCAGGCGCCGAGAAGCAGAAATCGACGCGCAACCGATGAACCTCGACGAGCAATCGAAGAAGAAGCGAAGCACCAAACGCGCGCCTGAGCGCGACGATCAAGACGAGCTAAAGAGGCGAAAGCATGACACATCACGTGCGAAGAGATAACCGCGCCGTCGGCGATGCAGATTATCGCCACAGATTCTTTGCATTCTAATCCAAACGATTACACTCGATTACGATCGATTACAATCGATCAGCTTTTGGTGAATTGGGGGGGTACTGTAACAATTGATTAAACACACAGCACTCAGCCAATCCTGATTAGCTGATGCAACGTGTCTATTATCGAGCCTTCTTCTGGGGCTAAAGATGCTGATAGCACGATCATCGAATATCGAACAAAAAGAAGCATATTCGTCTGAAAAAAGGATGTAGCCAGGCAGTGCAGCAGGGGACGAGGAAGTTCGGACTGACTTGTGGAAGCAGGTTGTCGAGTGCATAGGGGCTCGGGTACCCGTTTTCCCGTATTAGCAACCTTTGCAATTTAGCGCAGCTAATACTCGAGCCTTTTGGCATTCCCTGCGGGGCAGTTCCAGGCGATAGGGCAAGCGCTTGGCAGACACCCTGTCCTCGAAGATGTCAAGTTTCTGTTTGTGGGTTCGATCTCCCTGGCGACAACAAGGCGGTTGAAAACGGAGGCTAATCTCACCTTTAGGCACTGCAATGTCACGCATGCCATTGTCAGACGCTACCGTCTGGCATTGCGCAATTCGTGCCATAGTCGTTGGGGGTATTGACAAGGGGGTTCAGTGGACACTCATCTGTTGGCTCCTCGTTACTGCCCACGTAGGTTCCGGGAGGTCTGCTTGGCTGCACGCGGCTTGTGGTGTTGCTTCGTTCTTGAACTTTTTCTTCGGCTTCATGCGGTTCATCGTCCCGGCCTGCCCCTGGTACACGACTCGTCTCGTCTCCGTAGCTCGTCTATCCTGCTTCACTTCGTGCTTCCATCGAGCCTACTTGCGCTGTCACATTCCGATGGGTAGTGCGTCTGCGGGAGGAACCTGCCGTTATTGTGGCTGACACACCCTGTCCCTGCGGCCTTCATCGCTGTCTGCTCTCGTGCGGCCACTGTGGGGCATGATTCCGCCTCGGATCCTCGGTTGTGCTCCTTAGCTGGATCGCTAGCTCGATAAGAAGAGCTGGTGTGTGGGCACAAGCGAATGTGGTTGCGGTTGCGGGCCGGCCGGCGTGACTGCGAGCAGACAGGCTGCATGCGCGTGGGCCCAATCGCGCCATTCACGCGGTACTCCAAAGGCCTAATCGGGCCGGGCCGGCACATACAGATTGCGACCGGGGCCAGCGTCGCACCTCGGTCTCGTCCCTTACAGCCGGAGCACGTGGCTCTCCCCAAGCCTCTGGGAAGGTGGCGGAGCTGGGAAGACGCGAGAGAAAACCAAAGTAGCGGCGGCCGACCTCTGTCTGCAAGCACGTCTCTGGCAGGGCAGTCGGCACCAAACGGAGCACAGTACCTCTTCCAAAGCAGTCGGCTGAAGCGGAGCACAGTCAATGGGCATTCAGAGAGTGCAAAGCATGTCTCTTGTAGGGCAGTGGGCAGCGGGCTTTGAGGGAAAGGTCAGCGCGGTAGCGATGACCAGGAGAACACATACAGATGGGTGGGGAGAGGCCCTGGGACTAAGGCGTGACTACCCCCGTCCCCCTCCCAGGGCGCCACCCCGAATCTAGCCTGGCTCCACCACGGTGAAGGCCCACACCTGCGGTTTCCGTCCCTCGTATGCTTGTGCTTGGCACTTCTTGGGCCAGACAGTGGTCAACATGGTCGCTCATGGGCCAGCCAGGGGTCACCAGTGGTCGAACCCATAATACTAGTGTCAATTGCGATCACACTCTACAACGCTCGACTACACTCATCGACTTTGAAGTGTACACCGGGCTCGATCTGCCGGGCAGTGTCGTAGCAACGACGGACGGGACACCGTTGAGCATGCGTGCGAGGGTACTCGCGAGGCTTTTGAAAACCGTCGGGGATGCGCTGGAGCGAAACGGCGACGAACCGCCTCTGCCGGGAAGGAAACTGGGGACGATAGGGTCGCTGAGAACGGTGGGAGCCCCGCCGTGCCTCACGGGGTACGAGATGAGGCCAATCTTCCGTGGTGGTACGGAGACGATGGAAGTACTCGAGACGCAGCTGACGACGGCTCGGCACGAATTCAACGGCGAGGCGTGGGGGATGGATCTTTTCCCGACGTACGGAGGTGGAAGGGCGGAGCGTGCGGCGAGATGGGCGGTGTTCAACGACGCTACGGAGAAGAAGAAAGGCAGGAAGTCGGCAGTCGTCGGAGGGGATCCGTGGTACGTGCCGGAAGGGGTTCCCCAACACGAAAAGTGGGGTGAGCGGGTGTGCCACGAGCACCAAAAGGTGAAGTGCGACGTCTGCAAGCGCCGGGGCAAGTCGGTGGCGTGGTGCTGTAAGGCCCACCACAAGGAAGACGACGGCCTTGCGGTGAAGTTCTGCGCGCAGCACCGCCTGACGCAATGCGCGACGTGCAAGACGATCGCGGAGTGCTGCCGCAACGGACACCACCGGTGCCTTGATCATGGCATGCCGACGTGTGCGCACTGCAGCCGGCTCGCGGATTTGCGGAGTCGAAGGCCCAAACTGTGCTGTCGGAAGGGGCACCACCGGGCGACCGTGGCGAGAGGAGAAGAAGCAGCATCGAAGAAGAGGAAGGCGGAGCTGGAGGGCGCCGCGCCAGCGCCGAGACAGGCGAAGCGTGAGAACGTGGTGTTCATTCTGCAGGAAGCAGCAGAAGGCAAGCGAGAGCCCGCAACATCAACACCGACGTCAGCAGCAAAGGTCGGGAAGACGGCGCCAACGCCAGCGAAGAAGCGGCAATCAGACTCCGCGGCGGAGCCGGTACCGAAAAGACGCAAAGGACGCGTCGATGCGCCACGACCATCGCCCAAGCGCCGAGAAAAAGCAGAAGTCGACGCGCAACCGATGAACCTCGACGAGCAATCGAAGAAGAAGCGAAGCACCAAACGCGCGCCTGAGCGCGACGATCAAGACGAGCTAAAGAGGCGAAAGCATGACACTTCACGTGCGAAGAGATAACCGCGCCGTCGGCGATGCAGATTATCGCCACAGATTCTTTGCATTCTAATCCAAACGATTACACTCTACTACACTCGATTACACTATATTACACTGCCGGAGGGCCCCGTGCCAGCGCCGAGACAGGCGAAGCGAGAGAACGTGGTGCTCGTTCTGCCGGAAGCAGCGGAAGGCGAGCAAGAGCCCGCAACATCAACACCGACGTCAGCAGCGAAGGTCGGGAAGACGGCACCAACGCCAGCGAAGAAGCGGCAATCGGACTCCGCGGCGGAGCCGGTACCGAAAAGGCGCAAAGGACGCATCGATGTGCCACGACCATCGCCCAGGCGCCGAGAAAAAGCAGAAATCGACGCGCAACCGATGAACCTCGACGAGCAATCGAAGAAGAAGCGAAGCATCAAACGCGCGCCTGAGCGCGACGATCAAGACGAGCTAAAGAGGCGAAAGCATGACACTTCACGTGCGAAGAGATAACCGCGCCGTCGGCGATGCAGACTATCGCCACAGATTCTTTGCATTCTAATCCAAACGATTACACTATATTACACTCGATTACGCTCGATCAGGGGGTGGGTGAATTGGCTCAATATAAGCAGTTTTCTGAAACATTGCTGGCCATATAAGCAATTCATGAAACTTTAGTGGCCATATATGCAGTTTATGATAAGTAGGCTGGCCATATAAGCCATGTTGTCCTTTTTTTATTTGTTCCGCGTTACACGGCTCCCCAAAATTTTCCGTGCGCGCGCGAAAAAAAAAAGGACAAAGTTCCTTATCCGGAGCCGAAGTTTTGGAATAAACCTTTGTATGGGCTCACTACTTTCTAAAAGGGCCTTTGTATGGACGGCAGAGTTTTGCAAAATACCCTTGTATGGACACAAGGTTTGCAAAATACCCTTGTATGGACAGAAGATTCTGAATAAATACCCTTGTATGGACACACACATTCTCAAAAGGGACCTTGTATGGACAGACTTTTTTGGCCCCTTATATGGACGGCAGATGTTCAAAAATACCCTAGTCTGGAGAACCTACCCTTATACGGACGCCGTACTTTCGAAAAGTCCCTTGTATGGACGACATACTTTTGAAAGGTCCCTTGTATGGACACCTGACTTTTGGAAAGTCCCTTGTATGGACACCTGACTTTTGAAAAGTCCCTTGTATGGACGGCATACTTTTGCAAAGACCCTTGTATGGACACCTGACTTTTGAAAAGATCCTTGTATGGACGACGTATTTTCGAATACCCTGGTGCCCTATTGTGTCTGGAAGCCTGCTCTCCATTGCAAACTTGTGTGGACGACGTACTTCGAATACCCCTGTGCACTATTGTGTTCGGAAGCCTGCTCTCCATTGCAAACGTTTTGTGTGTGCGCCCCCCTCCCCTTTCCCTTTGCAAATCCAAAATATTTGCAGTGTGTTAGGGGTAGTCATAGCAAAGATGACCGAGGCGACAGTTTTTTTGATTCTGAAGGACCTCCCATTCGCCTCTGCGGATGAAAAGAGTGATGTTCTTAGCCTTGCGTGGTTTCTTCTCGGCATGATGTCGCTCTTTGATGCCTTCTCATACCCTTTCCACTCAGAATGTGAAGGCTCCAATTTCACCGCAGCTTTACTAATGTGTACATGGGTGAACCCCAACATCAGATCATTCCACGGGTCGACGTGCAGCAAGCAGGTTTCACTACACCGTGCAAGGGACTTTCCAAAATCAGGTGTCCATATAAGGGACCTGGAAAGTTTGTCCATACAAGGGGCTATAAAAAAATATCTCGTCCATACAAGGGACTTTTCCAAAGTCAGGTGTCCATACAAGGGACTTTTTCAAAGTCAGGTGTCCATACAAGGGAATTTCGAAAGTTTGCTGTCCATACAAGGGACTTTTTCAAAGTCAGGTGTCCATACAAGGGACTTTACCCAAAAAAAAAAAAAAATAACGGGACAGAAAAAAAGGAGAAAAAAATAGTTGGAGGCTCCCTTAGTAACTTGACACAAACCAAGTTCACAAAGGTTGTGGGGGGAATTCGGAAAGGGCATGCCCGAAAACGTCAAAAAAAACCCAACACCAGCTGTTGAAACACTCAAATTTGGATTTGGAAAGTGTTTAATCTTTTTGCTGGCGGCCTGTTGTGTGTTCTAGACTGTTCTCTTCTGCCGCATTACGGTTGCACGGCTTGCTGTGCTCACCCACAGGGATGATGGACTTCGTCTTGGGCAACCATCCTGATTATGGGCCCGAATGTGTTTCTTAGCCAGACGCAGTGATCTTGCAGGGTGATCCTGTTCAATCGTATGATCACCTACTACCCGATCGGCTTCGTGCGCTCGTACAACGAGGGCCACCCCATTCCAAAAGCTGACAAATATCTTGCTCAGCCTTGATGGACTTCCTTTGGCGACGTTGCTGACGGAACGCAAGGGCGTCAACAAGGCCATCGTCCAACGCCGATCCCCCGCTGATCACTTGAAAACTGACAGCAACAAGAGCGAAGTTTCGCCGAGCTGCTTGCTACGCTTTGGTTTTCAGAATCGAAGTCTTTTGCGCTACGCAACACAGCGCAGACGTCCGCTAGGGACCCCACACGTGACTGGCAGCAAGATGTCATCGACGCAAGGAAGTTCATCTTGGAAGGAGCCGGAAACCAAGCTGACGGCAACATCTGAGCTCGAGCCCTTTGCGCTCGACACCGTGCTGGGTTTGTTGTCATGCCCGGTCAGATTCCTGCAACAGCTCACCAGCATTTCGATTGGGTGTACAAGTACAATGCCGGAGGTTGTGAGTGGACACACTACTTTGAGACCATCTGAGTCGAGAACACGTTTAACAGGCTCGGGACGAAGTTTCATAAGAGCAATGAAAAACTAACTCGTCAACTTTGGAGGGTGTCCGGGACAAAGCGCACTTGATGTACCCGTTTGTGACAGGGGTACGCAAATGTGCCCCGTACATCAACAGAGCAGCAGCTCGCGCAACTTCCCGAACGGACTTCACGGCGGAGGAGTTTAGCAAGATCGTGTAACGCACGTCTTCGAGTAATCGTCGAAATACGACGATTACTGGGAGGTTATGCATCAGTTTTCTCGAAGAATGCGGCATGGCTGTAGACGACAGGCGTCACGGAGAAATCGCGCGGTTAACACCGGAGGATCTCCAGCATTCTGAGGAGGAAGTTAAGAAAAGGCTTCCGGAGGATGCTATCATTCCTTCCGAGCCTTGGGCGCGGACAGTAGCAAGTAAAAGCAACGCTTCGCTATGGTCTTCGCCACACAGTCGCGTGCGGGCAGAAAACACCGCGTCGATGCTGTTTCTTCAGCCAGCTCTTGCAGAAGGCAAGTGTTGGGGTACTGTAGCAGTGTGCCGGGATCATTCAAGAACGTTGAAGTATGGCTAAAGATAAAGTGGTGTCACCTGAGGGGGTAATCTCGGCGGACAGCCGCGGTCTTCGCTTTCTTGGCAACACGTCATGAAACAGCCAGAAATACCAGCGCCGCAGGCGCGGAAAATTTTCAAGCTATTGGGCCAGTCGCAGGTTCCAAAATTGAGGCTGTACGTTGCTTATCCAAAGGTGCAGTAACCGGTGCTGTGTACTGCTAGTGTGACTGCTGTACTGCAGCACTACTACTGGGCCCCTCAGCCGGGGCATTCTGTGCTTTTTTTATTTTCGTTGCTCGGACCAGGGTATTAGTTTGAAGGCTTCCAGGGTTTGCAGATTTAGACCGTTACTATGGGGTGGTTTTGGGCCGTGTTTCGGTGCCGTTTTCGCCGATGTACGGCGTCTTGGGGCGGAGCCGACACATCTCCACAACTTCGTTCGGCAAAAGAGGGGTCTTCATGGGTCCTTTAGGGTCAATTATGGTCACCCCGTCAGTTTGGCGACACATTTTGCGGGCGTTTTTTCAACCTACACCAGTCTGGATCAAGCGTTTCGGGGGTTTCTGGATGCTTCTGGGTTCCCTGTGGGGTTGCGCTCCAAAAACAGTCAAAATCGTAAACAGACAGTCTCATCAGGCAGCTGAAGGGGGGTGGACCTGGGGACCTATTTTCCTATGATTCCTATGATAATAGGTCCACAGTTTTGGTGTGCGCCGCCGTACTTACAACAACATTTTTAGCGTTATTTTTAGCAACATCGCGCCGAAGGCGCGACGGAAAATTTGGGCAAAAATAACTCCGCCCCCCTTTATCATACATGGGCAACTCTTAGCTCGTGTGGGATACTCAACTGGCAAACAGGACCTTGATCTGGTAATGAAGCACAGTGGCAGCTGCAACCTGCCGACCCAAAGCTGAACACAATTGAACGGCAGCGGCTGGGTCTCAGCAGCGGAGGCTCAGCAGCCTTCCGCTACAAACACCACACCCCCCGCCTATACCGTCCCGCTCTTAATTTATGAATTTCTAATTTATGAATACGGCCAAAAATAAATAATTATTCATAAATTAGAAATTCACTAAACAGGACCCCACAAATTAAAATCATGGCTTCCGTCCCTGAGCTCTTCAGGGCTGTTGACGAAAGGGCGCTTGACGACAGCGTTGTCGAACTTGGGAGTAAGCCGGCTACCGAACGAACGGTCCTTTCGGCGGATGAAATTCGGAAGCTGACCTGGAGAAAACGGTGGGGTAGCACCATGGGGAAAATTACCCTACAAGCGCCACGTCAAGTACCAGTGCCTTGCTCAAGATATTGACCGCCTGAACCGTGAATCCATCGTGTACTCATGGGCCGCCTCTGGTGTGCACCGAGCACTCGGTCTTCAGCAACCCGTGGACTCAAAAGGAGCCCCCATCACTGTCGTGTTTGACAAGTACAAAGCCCTCTACGACGAGGAGAAAAACTGGGACAAGGATCTTGTCGAGACTGTTGAGGAGGAAGGCAATTCTGACATCACCTTGCCAATCTCAAGCCAAGAGATGGCCCCAGCGGCAGTGCCCGCGACACGTTCAACGCAGCCTGCTGCAAAGCCTCCGGGCAAACGCGGACCAGGGCGCCCTCCGTCGAAGGCGAAACCCCCTCCGAAGAATCAACCAACACTGAACTCTTTCTTCGCGAAGAAACGAACCCTCGAAGCGTGTGCTGAAGGCGAGCCTGAAGCGCAGAGGGTTAAGGACGAGTGAACTGGCAAGCCTTTCCCCCCTTTTCCCGCTAACGTTATCTCGGCCGTACTCTTCACCAACGGTTTTGCCCTGCAGCTAGCGAGTCTTTCGCCATTTTTCTTTTACGTTTTCGGCCTGACAACGTACCGTTCTGTCTGTACCGTACCGTCTGTACCGTACCGTGTACTGTACCGTCTGCTGTACCTCAGTTTCAAAATGTCGGGACGAAATTAATTAATTTCAGCCCAAAATCTTCGGGCCGATGAAAAAATAGTTATTCATAAATTAAAACCCCCGCTAATTAAGAGCGCGCGAATAAAGAGCCTATAAATTAAGAGCGGGACGGTTTTTACTTTGGACACCGTTTTTTGAACATTTTTTTTTTTTTCCCCGGCCAAGTCCAGGGCCTTATATATAAAAACTCCTCCCACGTAGCTGTCCATAAATTGCTCGGAGTTACTAAAAATCCCAGTTGCGGCACAACTGCACGTTTATGTACCCGACAGGGTGCACCTCTTTTGTGGTTGTCACTACTGTCCACCACAGAGACTGTCCTTCGGGAAGCAAAAGAGCCATGCGAAGAAGGCAAGTGTTGGGGTACTGTAGCAGTGTGCCGGGATCATTCAAGAACGTTGAAGTATGGCTAAAAAAGTGGTGTCACCTGAGGGGGTAATCTCGGCGGACAGCCGCGGTCTTCGCTTTCTTGGCAACACGTCATGAAACAGCCAGAAATACCAGCGCCGCAGGCGCGGAAAATTTTTCAAGCTATTGGGCCAGTCGCAGGTTCCAAAATTGAGGCTGTACATTGCTTATCCAAAGGTGCAGTAACCGGTGCTGTGTACTGCTAGTGTGACTGCTGTACTGTAGCACTACTACTGGGCCCCTCAGCCGGGGCATTCTGTGCTTTTTTTTAGCAAACATGAAATGTTGGAGGAAATGAGAAGCTCGTCGCCGCAAACCGTGGCGTTTTCACTTGCGTCCTGAATCCAGCTTTACGTAAAAAACGATCAGGCACTGCGTTCAACGAAAAATATATAAAACACCTAAATGTCTACCATGTTGTGGGGCACCCCGTCGAGAAAGAGCAGGTTCTCGTATCCAAGCGAGCTCGCTGCAGCTTTCGAGCGGGTGACAGGGAGCAAACCCCTGAGAGGGGTGAAGCTGTTGACGGGCGAGGCGACCTCCTTCGTAAGGTCGCGGTTTTCACGCACGGAGGAGACCGCGGTGCGCCAGCTGCGCGCCGTGGTGGCCGGGGTTCTGGGCGTGGAGGCGGCTGCGGTGTCGAGCCTGATGGGCTCCCGGCTTCTGCTGTCTTTCTGGCAGCTGCACAAGAAGGCACCGGAAGTGGTGGCGGCAGAAATGGCGCGTCTCAACATCGACTATGACACGGACCTGGAGGAGACGAGCGAGGAAGACGAGGAAGACACGGAGGACATCGAGGACGAAACGCCGATAGCCGGCGGCGTTGAAGATGCACACAGAACGGCCTCAGCAGGCCGCGGCACCGGTTTACGGCCCCCTGGAGTCCCCCACGCCCGACCCGTTTCCCGATCGCGCTCACCCCCCATCACGCCCCCCCCGGTTGACAACGCCATCATCGCTCTCATCGAGCGGATGGAGAAAGACCGCAAGGCCGAGATGGCCGAGCTGCGGGCTGAGATAGCCCAGCTGAAGAAGGCACCGCCAGCGCCGCGCGCGACACCGGACGCAGCACAGTCGCGCGCCAACTCCCAGGCCTCGGAAAACGGGGACGCTCTTCCCTCGGTCCGCGGAGGGGAGAGCGATTACTCGGAAGGCGGAATCTCGGTCGACGCCCCCCGCGAGACGGTGCTGCTCGACCCCGCTTTCTGGGTCAACATGGACCGCACGGAAAAGGCGGTGCTCCTAATGGAGCTCCGCCTCCACTTTGTGGTCCCCCTCACGAAGGCCCCTCACGAATCGGGGTTCCTGCTCGGCCAACTGGCCGAGCTTCTCACAGGCGTGGGAACCAGCAGTCCGGAGCAGGACGAGTTCGCAGTCCGCCTCGCGCGAAACGTTATCGTCCGCCTTCTTGTGCTAAAGACGGGGTACGAGGTGTCATGGGACGGTGCGCAGGCGGTAAGCGACACGTTTTTCGGCGCTCCGAAGGTCCCCGACTACCTGAAAAAGTCGATGGACGTTGCCGACACGTTTCGGAAGAAGAAACCGAAGCCCGAAACGACAACCACCACCACCAGAGCGAACCAAGAGGGCAAAGGCCCATTTCGCCCCAGGGAAAAAGGCGCAAAGACCGGAAGCAAGACCGCCGCGAACAGCGGAAGGTGAACGGAAATGTCGTCTGCCCACCCTGCCCACCCTCGCACTTCCCTATCACAACCTTCTTGAAGGGGCTCGAGGCACCCGCAAAGTTGAAGCGCGGACGACCGGTGCTCGTCGAAGCGCCACCGTCAAAACAGGAGATGCGACGCGTCGAAGTTGCGGCGCGAAACCATCTGTCGCTTGCGCTCGCGAGCTCGACGTGGCGGTCCTTGGAGTCGACGCACCGACGTATGCTCCAGTTCAAGTGGAATTGGGAGTCCCGCTCGGAGCAGGAGATCGACGTCCCAACGGCTGTCGTTTTGTGGCTGACAAGGAAGATGCTGGGGGAGCCCGGGCGCGCTCCCATAGTGTGCTCGTCAGCGCTGCAGTATCTGCAGGACCTCAAGTCAGCCCAGCGCCGGGTTGGCGCGCCCATCAGCGACTCGCAGGTGGTGCGCGACTTCGAGAGGTCTCTACGGAGGCAGGGCGCTATGCGCCCGACGCGCCAGGCGGTCCCCGCTACGCACCAGGACATCCAGAGGGTGCTCAGGAAGGAGGCGGGCTCACAGGTTGGGCTTGCGATAGCTCTTGCATGGGCGGGGGCCGCGCGGGTGTCGGACGTTACTCGCCTGACGGTTGGGGACGTCTCCTGGGAGGACGGTTTCGTCGCTGTGAATTGGTCACAAACGAAGTCGGACCCTTTCCGTCTGGGTGTCACCACTGGTCTGGTGCTGTCGGAAGACTGGTCGGCCGAGCTTCGGCGGCATGTCGAGGGACGGCCTCCTGGGGAGCTGATCCTGTCCGTGTCATACGCGCAGGTGAAAGCGGCCCTGAAGCGGGCTCGGCCGGAGTTAACCGGCCACTCGATTCGCCGGGGGGCCCTGTTCCGCCTACTCCAGAAGGGGCTCCACTTGGAGGAGATACGACGAGTGTCGCGCCACAGCAGTCTGGATGCCTTGGTCCGGTATCTGCCAGCCGGGAAGCTGGCCGTGGCCCGCGAGACGGCGACTTCGTCGGGCCTCCTCGCCGTGAACGTCCTCCCGTGAAAAAGCCGATCCTCCCGCTCGCCCCGGCTTTTCCAAGAGTCCGGCGTCCCAAATACCATCACCTTTCTCCGTACGATCCCACGTCCCTTGAGACGGGGGGTCCTGACATCGCCTTTCCTTACAGCCAGGCGCTCTGCATCAGGACTACAGGCGGAAGTGTCTCGGTTCCCGCGGCGAAGGCGAGGGGGAAGCTGGCCCCGATCTCAACTTCTCGTCTTAACTTTGATGCGCTCGTTTGCCTGGACACAGAGGGCGTTCTAGTCGGCGTGCTGGACGTTATACGGTCTCGTGAGGCTTTTCTAGGGGCCATGCGCGATGGGGCGCGTCCCATCCTGGACGGAGACCCCGGGCTCCCGAGGGGGCTCTCTCGATTCATGCTGCGCCACCTTCCGACGTTGGAGTCGTACGGCGTGGTGCGGGCGCGTACAGACGCCTGTGTGGTCTTGCCAGCTTTTACAGTTGAGAAGAAGTCCGGGGGGCTTCGTCTGGTCGCGGATGGCCGGAAACTCAACGCACTGATGAAGAAGCCCCCGGCCATGCTTCTTCCCGGCATCGACGATGTTGTGAGCAGGTTCCTCGCGTCGAAGTTTGTAGCGCAGGCGGATGCTGTGAGCTGGTTCTACCAGTTCCCCCTCGAGGAGTCGGTCTCGCGTTTCTTTGGCATGAACCTGTCTGGCCCAAGGGGTCGATTTACGAAGGTTCAGCTCTCCGTGATGTGCATGGGCTGGAACTGGGCCCCCTGTATAGCCCAGCGGACAGCGCGTGTCCTGTTGCCGGAGTCCGAAGGTGTGTGCTGGGTCGACAACTTCTTTGTGATTGGCACCTCGTACGAGGAAGCAGAGAGACGCTATCGGCGTTTTCAACACCGCTGCCAGCTGGTCGGCGCTGCCATGAATACTCATGACAGCATGTACGGACGCCCGCTCAGCCGTTTCGAGGCTCTCGGTCTCGAGTTCGATTTGGGGGTCGAGCCTTCTCGCTACCGATCGGCGCCGTCGTGGGTGAAAAAGTTCCTAGGGGGCGAAGCCCTCGCGCCGGTCATGGGCGGGAGTGCGACACCCCGGCAGGTTTTTACTGTGTTCGGCGGCGTGGTTTGGTTCTTGTTCTCGACCAGGCGACGACTCTGTTTTCTGCGTTCGGCGATGGCTTTTCTGCGCCGGGCGGCATCGCTTTTGGGGGAAGGCACGTGGTCGTGGGATGACACGTACGACGTCCCCTCCTCAGCCCTGTATGATCTGCGGTCGGTGCTCGCGGACCTGTCGAGAAACGAATGGGTAACAGAGGTCGACAGGGACCGGCGTCGTTTACTTGCTTGGTCCGACGCTTCGGACAGCGAGTGGGCAGTGGTTCTCGAGACTCGCCCGGAGCTCGCCTATCAGGGGGTTCTCTTGGACCCATCGGTCCATATATACCTGAAGGAGCTGCTGGCTGCGACGCAGGCGGTCTGGTTCGCATCTCTAGAGGCTCCGGGGTCTTTTCTCGTCCTGAAGGTTGATAACCAGGCAGCTGTATTCGCTCTGAAGAAGGGGCACAGCAAGAATTTTTGGGCAAACGAAGTCCTGTGCCTGTTTTTCAAGATCGTGGAATCTGCGGGCCTCATCATTGACGTTGTCTGGGTGCCCACAGACGTGCAGCGCGCGGACAAGTACACGCGAGGGTGTAAGGCTTTTCCCGGTTCCGGACTCCTCCTGAGAGATCGGATTGGGGGGTTCCACGCCTCACCGGCCTTCGTCTCTTGGTTCCTGGGCACGTGCTGAAGTGCTTGTTTGTGGAAAAATTCAACAAACGCGGGTGCGTCTGTTTGTTTTGCCGCTGCGCGGACCTGTCGGGAAATGCGTTCAACGAAAACAACTCTCTCTTCACATCATCATCATCATCATTAGTTTTGTATCAGCCGCGGTTGTGCGAGTGACGAGCTCTTATTTTTACCAAACATGAAATGTTGGAGGAAATGAGAAGCTCGTCGCCGCAAACCGTGGCGTTTTCACTTGCGTCCTGAATCCAGCTTTACGTAAAAAACGATCAGGCACTGCGTTCAACGAAAACAACTCTCTCTTCACATCATCATCATCATCATTAGTTTTGTATCAGCCGCGGTTGTGCGAGTGACGAGCTCTTATTTTTTTTTTCGTTGCTCGGACCAGGGTATTAGTTTGAAGGCTTCCGGGATTTGCAGATTTAGACCGTTACTATGGGGTGGTTTTGGGCGGTGTTTCAGTGCCGTTTTCGCCGATGTACGGCGTCTTGGGGCAGAGCCGACACATCTCCACAACTTCGTTCGGCAAAAGAGGGGTCTTCATGGGTCCTTCATGGGTCAATTATGGTCACCCCGTCAGTAATTTCTGCGGGCGTTTTTTCAACGTCCACCAGCCTGGATCAAGCTTTTCGGGGTTTTCCGAATGCTTCTGGGTTCCCTGTGGGGGGACGCGCTCCAAAAACAGTCAAAATCGTAAACAGACAGTCTCGTCAGGCAGCTGAAGGGGGGCGACCTGGGGACCTATTTTCCTATGATTCTTATGATGATAGGTCCACGGTTTTGGTGTGCACCGCCGTGCTTACAACAACATTTTTAGCGTTATTTTTAGCAACATCGCGCCGAAGGCGCGGCGGAAAATTTGGGCAAAAATAACTCCGCCCCCCCTTTATCATGTGTGGGCAACTCTTAGCTCGTGTGTGATACTCAACTGTCAAACAGGACCTTGGCCCGGTAAGCACAGTGGCTGCCGACCCGCAGCTGAACGCAATTGAACGGCAGCGGCTGGGTCTCAGCAGCGGAGGCTCAGCAGCAGGGGGGGAGGGAAGGGGGGGGGTTGCAAGAACGTGCTTGGAATGGGTATCATGCAGGGTCAAAACCTTGTGTCTTTTTAAAACGCTCCCGCGGTATAGATATGTGCTCAACACCGCACTGGTCCCGTCTGCGCCGTGTTTCGGTCCTTTAAGCCACGGACACATAAGGCGGACCATCATCAGCGTGGAACCTGAGTGTCTGCAGACAGGACTGCGGTGTGAGTCTGGTTTGTCAGGCGGCTGTTCGGAGGGGGGGGGGACGCGTGCGCGTCGCCAACCCCCCCAGTTCGGGAAAAGGGGTCATGCCCAATATAGGAAGGGGGGTCCTCCCCTCCTGGAAGCTCTTGAGCTCCAGGAGGACGGAAGGATCACTACCTCTCTTCCAGCACCTTCAGCACACTGCTGAACACCACACCCCCCACCTATATTTACTTTGAACACCGTTTTTTGAACTTTTTTTTTTTTTTCCCGGCCAAGTCCGGTTTGCAGACTTAGACCGTCGGTCTAAATCTGCAACAGAAACTAATCCCCTGGCTCGGACTTGGTCCGAGCACCAGACCCATATATAAGCCACTGACTATCTTTTTTTCCGGGATTTCTCAAAAATTTCCGCGCGCGCGAACGCGGAACAAATAAAAAAAAAAAAATAGTCCACCCTAAAAAGTCAGCTTCAGAAACGAAGGACATACCTAGGAGGACGGGGTCGGTTCGTTGCGATCCTTTTGTTGCAATCTGGATGGCTTGCCGACGAATCAGTGGCATCTGAAGAACGTTGTCAGCAAGGGGTCGCTTCGAAGCCGACTTGTGGAGCATTTGCGAGACGAGGCTTGTGAATGACTTGCGATATCGAGTGCCAGTCAGCGGGGGATAGTTTGCATTGAGAATTTTAACTATGAGAGAACCGATGTCACGCGATGCGAAAGGGTGTGTCAGCGCTGCCATTTCATACATAATGCAGCCGACTGCCCAGACGTCAGATGTATATGAATAGCGCTCGCCATTGCATACTTCCGGTGACATGTACATCGGGGTGCCGATAGCAGTATGAGCAAGGTCTTGCGATCTTTCCAGGACTCGTGCTATCCCTAAGTCGCCAACTGCTATAGAATCGGCACCAGCAACAACGAATATGTTCTGCGATTTCAGATCTCGATGCAAAACACGGCGAGCGTGCATATGTTGCAACCCTAGCAGCACTTGCGTAATCACTGACAAGATGTAGGACTCATCAAAGCTCGACGAGACGGGCGTTTCTGCCTTTTTTCTAATAATTTCGGCCAGATCGCCCCCCTGGTAATACTTCATCACTATGCAGATGTCCTCATCATTGTGAAGAAACCCTTCCCTATACTCGGTTAAGAAAGGGTGAACCAGTCGTTGCATGAGCTGAACCTCCAGCTTCGTTTGCTTCCGTTCTTTTTCGCTCAAATCAAGAACGGGGATTCGCTTCAGAACAAGCTCTTCTTTGCTCTCGCGTTCGCGAACAAGGAATACAGCCCCATAACTTCCCTGTCCAATTTTCTTTACTATTTGGTATTTCTCCATTCCACACAACCCACCACCTCCAAACCTGCCACCTGTGTAAAGAGCGTGGGTGAAGGGTATGGAGTAAATTAGTGTCAGAGGTAATATCAGGGCCGTTCACGTGATGAAGCTGTTGAGCACTGGGAACTTTTAACACATGGATCAGCATGCACAGCAAGCCGTTGAGCAGCGGCTGCCGGATTATCCCTTGACAGCTTTGTAGCATTCTTTGAGATTTGAAGGCCCACAGATACCCCGAACGACTACCTGGACTACTGAACATCGGATTGTCGGTATCGATTTCCATCAGATCCGACGCCCGAATTACCCATCGCAGATGAGCGGTCCAAGTAAGCTCATCCTCCCTGCAGGGAACTTAGCAGAAAGAGTAAAGCCACCCCAATGTTGGCACCCTACCTGTTTTTTTGTTTTTTTTTTTTTGTTTTTTTGCTGTTTTTTTGCTGTTTTTTTGCTCTGGAGATTTGTGTTTGTTTGCCTGGCGATCTGCTGGTGCACTCCTGCTGGCTCGGGTCTTCCACGTGCAGGACAGTGGTCTGGTGAGGTGGCATTCGAGTGTATGTGTGTTTTTTCAGAAGCTTGTGACAAGACAATTAGTGCACAAGGCGGGACACGTCTCTTGTCAAGTCATCAATGCCTCCAAAACATGCTGGAGGGAGAGCTGAGTGCTGGTCGAAGGCACACTTCGAGAGGATAGGTACTGCGTTGGAGCTGAAGTGGAAATGCAGCGTATGACAAGACAATTAGTGCACAAGGCGGGACACGTCTCAAGGAACATCTAAGGGCTTGTGATCCATAGGATGCATGTTACATTCACGCAAGTACTTTTTGCACTTATGAGCACTGTCCTGTAGGTAAAGCAAAGCGCAAAAAGTCATAACAAGATGCCAAGGAAAACTTGCTGGGCCCAGGTACATCAGAAATGCTGAATGCGTGCAGAGGGAGCCGGCTGAAGCTCAAATTAGCACGGAGTGGTTAGAGAAACAACACAGAGAAACGACGCCTAACTTTCCTGAGCATTTTCAATGATTTGGTACGAGTAGAATGCTGTGGCACCCTAAAACCAACAGCAGCAAAGGAAATCTACAAAACGGTAACAAAATGTAGCGAGACTTTTGGCCGCCAGGCTGCAAACCTGAAGAACTGCTACTGTTACATGGTGCTTGTATTTTATTGTATTTTATTGTATTTTATTGTATTTTATTGTATTTTATTTTATTTTATTTTATTCAGGCTGAGTCAGTGTATTTTATCTTCCTTGCGGGGGAGGGAAGGGAAGGGTGCTCGGCGCGGGAAGTCACTTCCCAGCGAGAGAGTCACTTCCCAACGAGAATTACACCTGTTTGTGTCGATTGCGAAGCCAACGAAGGCTTTGGCCGGATTTAGCTGACATAAACCTCCAGTTAAATAGTGGTTAAATAGTGGCCAAATAGTACGAGTCACCCAGAAAGTTTGGGGGGGGTGTACTTCTAGCTTTTTCAGGAAATATCTGATGATTTTCACCTACCGTCCCGCTCTTAATTTATGAATTTCTAATTTATGAATACGGCCAAAAATAAATAATTATTCATAAATTAGAAATTCACTAAACAGGACCCCACAAATTAAAATCATGGCTTCCGTCCCTGAGCTCTTCAGGGCTGTTGACGAAAGGGCGCTTGACGACAGCGTTGTCGAACTTGGGAGTAAGCCGGCTACCGAACGAACGGTCCTTTCGGCGGATGAAATTCGGAAGCTGACCTGGAGAAAACGGTGGAGCACGAGCTAGTTATATAAATAGCTCGTGCTAGTTATATAACTAGCTTGTGCTAGTTATATAACTAGCTCTGCTAGTTATATAACTAGCTCTGCTAGTTATATAACTAGCTCTGCTAGTTATATAACTAGCTCTGCTAGTTATATAACTAGCTCCTAGGGTATTTTACGGGTGAAATGCATTGAAATACACCATCACTAAACAGCTACCACAGCTCGAAAGACACAAAATAACAAGAAAACAGCAGCCTCGCAGGGAATGTGCCAGCAGGACCAAGAAGGGAAGTGTGTTGTTACAAACTGAGGCCGTGGAAAATCAGAATGTTCCACACGATACTTCGTCTGATGCACTCCTATGAATGTGTGGACGCAGAAACTCTGCGGGCACATGGGAACTAACTGCCGAGAACCGGGCGCGACTGGGACTATCACTCAACGCATGCGCAGAGCGGATACGGATCGTGAAGGAAGAAACTGGGTTGCTATGCGCCGAGGCTGCCGCATCGTGGCTCCTATTATGCAAATTCTCTCACTTGTAACTTGCTCCTCATGGTATTTTACGGAGAAATGCACTGAAATACTGCCCACTGAACGGCGACCACAGCTGATATACACGAATAATCAAAATGAGCAAGCGCGCACGTGAGACAAAGGCGAAGACACCCGAGAAGAAGAAGCAGAAGTCCGGCGACTTGGAGCCGGACGCGAATGCCAAGACGGACGCGAACATCGTGGAAGACTTCGTGGAGTTGTTTTTGATGGTAAAGGAGGGAGAGGAGGTCCAACACGTGCCTTTGAAGGCACTGGTGGGACAGCTTTTTGGTCTCTCGTTGTCAACGAAGAATGGCATCCTCGGCAAGGCTATTGCCGCAAAGTTTCCTGCGCTCAAGGCGCTGAAAAACCAGACCCAAACAATTGGCTCAAAACTCTATTCGCTGCGGGTGAAAATGAACACCGACTTGGTGTTCCGCGGTGTCGGGCTCCGCAAAAAGCTGACGGCCACGGCGAAGGACTCGGAGGCGTACCACCGATTGAAGGCGGCTACGGTAGGCGATGTCAACCTGGAAACGGTTGACTTGCCGTCCTTATACAAGTGCAAGACGGCATCGGGGGCTATTACTCCCGCTGCTGCTGTCACAGGGACTCGCAGAAACAAGTGGCCGGACATCACTGTCCTGGGGAGGAAACAGGTGCGCGAAGAGGGTGTGGACGTCACCTACTTCTGCATCGTTATCGAAAGTGGGTGCAGTGTCGTGTCGACTGTGCACCCACCGACGCTGACAGGCAACCGGCTGGATTTCACGTTTCTTCGTGAACGTCCGTCGGAGCACTGTGAGGCTGGTTTGTACACCGGAAGCTACACCCTCCCTCCAGACGTCATGATCGACAGTGTCCGGCCCCTGCAGGTCCGGGGGGCTAGCGGGGGATTTGCAACCTTTGTGAACTTTCCCCTGTCGAGGAAGAAACATAGCGTGAGCCTGCAGCCCGGTGACTGGCGCAGCAATCCAGATGTCGTGGGGCTTTTCTCCGACTCGGGGGACGACGCTGATGGCATCGAGGATGAGGACGACGACGACAAAGACTCTCAAATCAAAGCCGACGTGGAGGATGATCCTGATGCCAGCGACAATGAGAGCGTGACGTTTGTTCCCAACTGAAAACCTTTTTGTTTTTGCAGCACCAAAATCAGATCATCCTTTTTATTTTGTACTCCGTTTTTTGAGCAAACCAAGGTACAGGCACATCACATACCGGTAAGCAACATTGACACTTTGCGGGTTACGTAAGCAACTTTTAAAACTTCGCTGGTCACAACAGTTTTTGATGAGTAGGATGCGGTCTTCCAGGTTCCTCGTAGGGAAGTGTCGAACGAGGAAGGAAATTTATTGTTAGAACCAGACCATGGATACCACTTGAAATCTTCCGCAGGACAAAAAAAATACTCCATTCTTTCCTGGCCAGCTTACACTCTTAAGAAGATGGACGCAGAAACTGTGCGGGCAATTGGGAAGATAATAGCCGAGAACCGGACGCGATTGGGACTATCACTCAACGCTTGCGCAGAACTTGGACGGATAGTGAAGGAAGAAACTGGGATTGCGATGGGGCTGTCGCAATCGGTCGTGGCCAAGGCCGGCGAAGACTTCAAGCTGATGGCAGGTAGGGCCCTGGGGAATATCGCGGAATCCCTCCAGTTTTTATTGCGCAAATTTCCGTTCAAGACGTGTAGGGAGGCTCCCTCCGTGATTATATTCATGGACGCGTACAACACGGGGAATGCCTTTCGCTCTCGGAGCTCCAGGCAGCGGCTGGCCATCTCCCTCTCGGCTGGGAGGACTGCGACACGCTTTCTTACAGTTTGTGACAAGCGAAAGCCGCAGTTCCACGAATGGTGGATATTCAACGCCTTGCCGCAGCTGACGCAGATTCAGACGGGCAGTTTCAGCAAAGGGAAGCACGCAGCCTCTGTACAGCTGTTTCGCTTCGGCGGGGATCATGCGGAGCTGTGGTCGCTGTTCAGTGGTGTTGGCGGTTCTGGCCATCGTAGTGCGTTTTGTACGACGGCTGCCGGTGACTGGCTAGAGCAACTGCACGCCTGCGAGAGGCTCAGCCTGCAAGAGATGCATGCAGCCGGCTATACATGCCACATCGCGCAACGGTTCCTGCAACCGTGCTTCACGATGACCCCGGCCCTGCACGACGTGAAAGGGATGATACGCCTCATTGTGCAGACGCTTCCGCACGCAGCAGGGATAGAGCTCGCTGTCATCGGCAGCATTGGCAACAACATGACAGGCTCCCAAGCACGCAAACTGCTGGCTGCCCTGATAGCGCAAACGCAAGGGAACCAGTTGACACTGTGTTCCCTCATGGATGTTCTCGTGTTCTTTCGCTATCAGGACATACCTGTGCGCTTCTTTTACGCAGACACTCCAGACAGCCAAATTGTGAAGTATTTTTTGTTCAGTTTACTGAGCTACCACGCACTCATCTTTGTGCTGGAGTGGGCCAATCCCGGAGTCACTCGTTCAGCTTATGCCCACAGTATGAGTCACTGGTTTGATGTTCAGGATGCCCATCGGTTGGTGACATCTGATGAAGCGTTCGAGCAGATGAATGGTGAACGCAAACGATGGGTGGCGTGCACGTCTCAACAGACGATGGAACGTGACTTGCAAGTGTGCGAGCTTCAGCACAAACACTTCGACAAAAAAGGTCAACGCACTCCACTACCGGAGCTTACACCCCCCGCAGCAGGAATACCGAGACTATTTGAGTACGACACTTTTCATTTTTGCATCTGCATTGTTCACAGGGGGAAAAATGCCACGACAAACTTAGTTGCGCGTCTCAAAAATCTGGGCCTTGGTGCGCACGTAGGTCGCAGAACGCGCTGGGGAATAAAATTCAATGCGACCCCGGGTGTTGAAACTAGTGAAATAATGTTTTGCGTTTGTGAGGAAGCCCCCTGGAAGCTTCGTCCTCCTGAGAGAGAGAAAGACAGCGCCGAAGTGGCTGAATCGGAAAGCAGTGATAGCAGTGAAGGCGAGGCGCACTCTTGTATCATATGCGGAAGGAGCTTCAGTCGGGTGTACGGTCTGTACGCACACTACGACTCTCAGCACCGCCCTGCCGTGACATGTGAGTGCAAGGAAGACTGTCCCGCCTGTGCGAAGTCTGTACTAAAACGTGGCTTGAGCCAACATATCTTGTACAACCATGCAAGTCTACTGACAAAGACGAAGTGTCCTCTGTGTCTTGAGAGCTTTTCCTCCGCAAGACTAAGAGACTCGCACATGAAGAAACGCCATCTGTGAGGGGAGAGAGCGGTGTTAGCTTTGTTCTCCGACCATCTGTCTCCTTCTACAGCTCTGTAAAGCATTTCTGTTCAGATCGATTACCTCAAGACGCTTCTTGCTTCACCGTTCCGCTAAGGTGAACACAACGAAGAGACAACCGAGACAGCCGAGCAGATAGCAGAAAAAGCGGGCCAGGATACCTAGTCCGAGTGATATACACGTCCTTTTTGACTCAACTCAATGCAGTTTCACTGTATTTCACTGGTTATTCTGCTGGGAGAGCTAGTTATATAACTAGCAGAGCTAGTTATATAACTAGCAGAGCTAGTCATATAACTAGCAGAGCTAGTTATAAAACTAGCACGAGCGTTATATAACTAGCTCGTGCTAGTTATAAATTTCACTAGTCATTGAGCTAGTTAATAACTAGCAAAACTCCATAACTAGTGCGTCGTGTAGGCAAAAAAACAAATCCTGGAGCAAAAAAACAGCAAAAAAAACAAAAAAAACAAAAAAACAAGAGGACTAAGCTTATCGGAAGCACTTAAGTCGGGAAAATATATATCGGAACTGCTTCCGTTATATATTTTTCTGCTTCCGTTATATATTTTCTGCTTCCGTTATATATTTTCAAGCTTCCGTTATATTTTTCCCAGCTTCCGTTATATATTTTCCAGCTTCCGTTATATATTTTCCAGCTTCCGTTATATATTTTCCAGCTTCCGTTATATATTTTCCAGCTTCCGTTATATATTTTCCAGCTTCCGTTATATATTTTCCAGCTTCCGCTATATATTTTCCAGCTCCCGTTATATATTTTCCAGCTTCCGTTATATATTTTCCAGCTTCACTATATATTTTCCAGCTTCCGTTATATATTTTCCAGCTTCCGTTATATATTTTCCAGCTTCCGCTATATATTTTCCAGCTTCCGCTATATATTTTCCAGCTTCCGTTATATATGCTATGTTCTGATAAATATTGGAGTGTTTCCATAAGTCACCACACAGAAATGCAGGCCCAAAGTCACCGGAGAAAGCCTAACTAGAGAAACAAAAGAGGAACAGCAACAGGATGGAAAGGCAACGAGACGCATCTGGAAACCCCCGACAGCAAAATCAGCAGCAGCTTCCGCACCAGCTGCAACTTCCGCAGTTTCAACACCCGCAGCAGTTTCAGCACCAGCAGCAACTTCTGCATCAGCATCACCAGGCACCGAACCACCCGCAGCAGTTCCAGCACCAGCAGCAACTTCCGCACCAGCTTCACCAGGCACAGTACCACCCAGCAGCAGTTTCAGCACCCGCAGCACCACCAGCCGCACCAGCACCAGCAGCAGCAGCTTCAGCACCAGCAGCATTTTCAGCCCAGACTGTGCAGTACCAGCACAGTCCGTACTCCTACCCGGCGGGTTATCCGGGTTACTACAACCCAGTGCCCTCCTACGGTCCGGGTGCCTATATGGACGCACCATACAACCCGCATCCAGACGCACCGCGAGGCGCAGCCTCTGGGCACGTGCGAGCAGCACAGCATCAGGCCGCACCACGGGCAGAAAGAGCAGCCCCACCAGCGGCCAGGGAGGTGCAGGCGCAGCATCGGGACGCACCACGAGCAGAAGAAGCAGCCCCACCACTGCAAGCACAGCATCGGGACGCACCGCAAGCAGAAGGAGCAGCCCAGGCAGGGCAGCAGGTCGCAGCAGCGGAAGCAGAAGACGTGACGATGGGCGGGGTGAAAAGTGAGGATTGCTTCGCGAAGTGGGAAGACTGCAGGGGGCTCTCCTCAGCCACGCGAGCAAAACAGGGAGATTCTTTAAGAAGGTCTTCTCTAGCGAAGTTCGAGGTCAATGGAAGGTGAGGTGTTGTGATGCGGCGTGCAGCTGGAGTTATGGCGAAGAAAGAGTCTATTGAGGTTGGGCACCAGGTCAAGGTAGTGAGCGTACGCGGGGTACGCCAAGGTAGTGACACGCGGGGTAACGGGGGCCGTTTGGAAGCAACACACATCGTTGCTTAGCACCTCACATGGGGTAGCCTCTGCCCGAAAGACGCTGCAGGCAGACCACGAGACGTCGCTCTCGTATACTGCAGTGCAGCGCCTGCAGCAGAAGGCGCAGCGGGTGGAAATGGAAGAATTCGCCCGCGAATACGGGCTTGTGCGGCCCTATTTGCGTGCCATTGCAGACGCAAACCCGGGGAGCGTGTGGAGTGTAACCCCTGGTCCCCCAGACAACGACAGCGAACCGGTGCACTTCAAGTGCGCCTTCCTGGCCCTCGCCAGCTCAAAGAGGGCTCTTGCCGGGGCTCTACCCCAGATCTTCTTGGATGGAACCGCGCTGCATGGTGGTTTCGGGGGTGTGGCCTTAGTGGCCTGCTGCAAGGACGCCCACCGGAACATCGTTCCGTTGTGTGCCTGGTAAAGCTGATGCGGAAGTTGCTGCTGGTGCTGGAACTGCTGCGGGTGGTTCGGTGCCTGGTGATGCTGATGCGGAAGTTGCTGCTGGTGCTGAAACTGCTGCGGCAGCTGGTGCGGAAGCTGCTGCTGATTTTGCTGTCGGGGGTTTCCAGATGCGTCTCGTTGCCTTTCCATCTTGTTGCTGTTCCTCTTTTGTTTCTCTAGTTAGGCTTTCTTCGTTATCTAGTTAGGCTTTCTCCGGTGACTTTGGGCCTGCATTTCTGTGTGGTGACTTATGGAAACACTCCAATCTTTATCAGAACATAGCATATATAACGGAAGCTGGAAAATATATAGCGGAAGCTGGAAAATATATAGCGGAAGCTGGAAAATATATAACGGAAGCTGGAAAAATATATAACGGAAGCTGGAAAATATATAACGGAAGCTGGAAAATATATACGGAAGCTGGAAAATATATAACGGAAGCTGGAAAATATATAACGGAAGCTGTGAAAAATATATAACGGAAGCTGGAAAATATATAACGGAAGCTGGAAAATATATAACGGAAGCAGAAAAAATATATAACGGAAGCTGGGAAAAATATATAACGGAAGCAGCTTCCGTTATATATTTTCCCGACTTAAGTGCTTCCCTTATGGTTAAGTCCGTTTTTTTTTTTTTTTTTTTTTCCGACGACAACTAGTGTCAGACTAGCCTACCCGAAGGCAGTTGATTCCTTTAGGCAAGATTTCTCTACCGGCGGAAGTTGTTTGGGTTAACGTCTTTTTTTTCTTTTTTTGTCTCGCGCCGTCTCTATAAGAAAAGAAGAATTCGTAGTCCCGCCTCGTTCGCCCTCTAGGTGTCCCGCTCGCAAAGATAAAACCAAAGCTCTCGATAGTGTCCACATTTCTCATATCGGCTATTTCGGTGCCGGGCTTCTTAGACCGAATACGTCGTGATCAGCGTCGACCATCGGGCGGCGAGCGGGTCATCGCACAGGGCTTTCACGCGTCTCGCGACGTGTAGTACCGCCGGCCCGTGCTTCAGCGCAAAGTCTTCAAGGAGCTCTTTTACCACCGGCGGGCGACGCGTTGTGGCGCTTCGGATGTCCGACACTTCGTTGTGTGTGTCGTCGTCGGCAAGCAGCACGTGTTCTGCGGTCGCCAGCTCGCAACACCGTCTACACTGCACGCGGGTTCCCTTCGGCAGTATCGACCTTCTCACGATCGCGAGCAGGAGGTCCACCGCCCCTGGGACCGTCTCCAGCGCCCTGAGGGTGCTTCCTCTCGTCGTCTTCCCCGTCGCCATCTGCCGAATCGCCCTCGTCGCGGTCTTCGCTCGTCCGACTGGCACACTCGCCGCACGTACTCGGCTGGTCCCTCCAGCTGGGGGAAGTTCCCGGCTGCGAAGCAGCATACTGCCTTCTCCCCGTTTCTCCAGTGGTGTTTTTTTTTTTTTTGCACATTTGAGGTCAGGGTATTAGCGTGACCCTCAAAATCGTGTACAACCTGAAAATAATGTGAGGGACAGCCATTTTCTGGTGGGAAAGCTATATTGGGCACTTTTTGTCTCGAAGAAATGTAAAAAACAGGAGTTCGGCTAGAAGCTCATCAGAAAAAGCGCAGTTTGCGCAGAAGAAAAGCCTCTGTTCGCTGTTGCACCGTGGTGCAGTGGGTTGGACTCCCGACCGACTGCACCAGGGTGCTTCACCGAGACCCCTGTGTTTCAGATCGCGTCCTCCCCGTCTTGTATAAGAACGGGTTTGGCCTATTTTTGTTGACTCAGGCCCCGCGCAGCGGCAAATTTTTTTTGGATACACTTTTGAGAGGGGGGTAGTTTCTTGGCCCCGCGCAGCGGCAATTTTTTTTTTTGGGTATGTTTCTTGGTGACGTATTAATGACTGCCGTCCTGATGATGAGACTTTAGCTAGGCCCCACCAGCAGTTGGACCCAGTTTGACCCCTACACCACCCGACTGGCCCCCAGGGTTCCCGAAAAAAACGCATATTTCTTTCGGATTTTTCCGTTTTCCAAGGTGGACTAGAGGATGTGACACCAGTTTCCTCCCCAGATTCTTTTTTGTCAACACCAGCAGCTTGTGCTGGGCTCCTCTTTTTTTCCGTTTTTTTTTTTTTTTTTTCAAAACGTGAGCAGGGGTTTTTCCACTCACCAGTTTCGGGCCAAACCCGTGGTGAAAAAAAATTTCACTCCGGCAGAAAAGTTTTTCTGCCGGTGTGGTGTGGTGTGGGTGCCAGTCGACACGTGCCTGTGTCTGTCTGTGTGTGGTACGCGTCGTTGACCTCGTAGCCCCATAAGCGGGGGTCCCTCTGGCTTTTTTGTGTCTCAACCCGGCTCTGGTGTGATGTAATGTGATGAATTGATTTGTGATTTTGTGGGCGCTATGCCTGAAAGGAGACAAGAACTTGTTCCGGTGGACACCAGGTGATGGAGCTGCCGCCATAAATCTCGTCAAATTGGACGCCAGATATCCGGTCGTTGAATCCGGTCGTCAAATCCGGACACTGGTTGACTCGATTTCCGCCTTGGATACGGTCCGCATCATACAGACCTGTTGTTGGGCCGCTTAAACCACACCCTGACCACACACAACACGCACCCACTTCACCACCAGCCCACCACCCACGCCCACCCACACTGTCCACCACAACCCGCGCCCTTACCACCCACAACCCACGCCCCGACCACACACAACACGCACCCACTCCACCACCAGCGCCCACCACCCACGCCCACCCACACTGTCCACCACAACCCGCGCCCTGACCACCTACACCCAGCAACGCAAAATCCCTTTAGTGAAAAAAGTTTTTTCACCAAGCCCATTTTGGGAATTTTTTTTTTTTAGTGAATTTTTTTTGAGGACTAAGCTTATCGGAAGCACTTAAGTCGGGAAAATATATATCGGAACTGCTTCCGTTATATATTTTTCTGCTTCCGTTATATATTTTCTGCTTCCGTTATATATTTTCAAGCTTCCGTTATATATTTTTCCCAGCTTCCGTTATATATTTTCCAGCTTCCGCTATATATTTTCCAGCTTCCGTTATATATTTTCCAGCTTCCGTTATATATTTTCCAGCTTCCGTTATATATTTTCCAGCTTCCGTTATATATTTTCCAGCTTCCGTTATATATTTTCCAGCTTCCGTTATATATTTTCCAGCTTCCGTTATATATTTTCCAGCTTCCGTTATATATTTTCCAGCTTCCGCTATATATTTTCCAGCTTCCGCTATATATTTTCCAGCTTCCGTTATATATTTTCCAGCTTCCGCTATATATTTTCCAGCTTCCGTTATATATTTTCCAGCTTCCGTTATATATTTTCCAGCTTCCGTTATATATTTTCCAGCTTCCGTTATATATTTTCCAGCTTCCGTTATATATTTTCCAGCTTCCGTTATATATTTTCCAGCTTCCGCTATATATTTTCCAGCTTCCGTTATATATTTTCCAGCTTCCGTTATATATGCTATGTTCTGATAAATATTGGAGTGTTTCCATAAGTCACCACACAGAAATGCAGGCCCAAAGTCACCGGAGAAAGCCTAACTAGATAACGAAGAAAGCCTAACTAGAGAAACAAAAGAGGAACAGCAACAGGATGGAAAGGCAACGAGACGCATCTGGAAACCCCCGACAGCAAAATCAGCAGCAGCTTCCGCACCAGCTGCAACTTCCGCAGTTTCAGCACCCGCAGCAGTTTCAGCACCAGCAGCAACGTCCGCATCAGCATCACCAGGCACCGAACCACCCGCAGCAGTTCCAGCACCAGCAGCAACTTCCGCACCAGCTTCACCAGGCACAGTACCACCCGCAGCAGTTTCAGCACCCGCAGCACCACCAGCCGCACCAGCACCAGCAGCAGCAGCTTCAGCACCAGCAGCATTTTCAGCCCCAGACTGTGCAGTACCAGCACAGTCCGTACTCCTACCCGGCGGGTTATCCGGGTTACTACAACCCAGTGCCCTCCTACGGTCCGGGTGCCTATATGGACGCAACATACAACCCGCATCCAGACGCACCGCGAGGCGCAGCCTCTGGGCACGTGCGAGCAGCACAGCATCAGGCCGCACCACGGGCAGAAAGAGCAGCCCCACCAGCGGCCAGGGAGGTGCAGGCGCAGCATCGGGACGCACCACGAGCAGAAGAAGCAGCCCCACCAGCTGCCGGGCTGCAAGCACAGCATCGGGACGCACCGCAAGCAGAAGGAGCAGCCCAGGGCAGCAGGTCGCAGCAGCGGAAGCAGAAGACGTGACGATGGGCGGGGTGAAAAGTGGGAAGACTGCAGGGGGCTCTCCTCAGCCACGCGAGCAAAACAGGGAGATTCTTTAAGAAGGTCTTCTCTAGCGAAGTTCGAGGTCAATGGAAGGTGAGGTGTTGGGATGCGCCTTCCTGGCCCTCGCCAGCTCAAAGAGGGCTCTTGCCGGGGCTCTACCCCAGATCTTCTTGGATGGAACCGCGCTGCATGGTGGTTTCGGGGGTGTGGCCTTAGTGGCCTGCTGCAAGGACGCCCACCGGAACATCGTTCCGTTGTGTGCCTGGTATAGCTGATGCGGAAGTTGCTGCTGGTGCTGGAACTGCTGCGGGTGGTTCGGTGCCTGGTGATGCTGATGCGGAAGTTGCTGCTGGTGCTGAAACTGCTGCTGCGGAAGTTGCAGCTGGTGCGGAAGCTGCTGCTGATTTTGCTGTCGGGGGTTTCCAGATGCGTCTCGTTGCCTTTCCATCTTGTTGCTGTTCCTCTTTTGTTTCTCTAGTTAGGCTTTCTTCGTTATCTAGTTAGGCTTTCTCCGGTGACTTTGGGCCTGCATTTCTGTGTGGTGACTTATGGAAACACTCCAATCTTTATCAGAACATAGCATATATAACGGAAGCTGGAAAATATATAGCGGAAGCTGGAAAATATATAACGGAAGCTGGAAAATATATAACGGAAGCTGGAAAATATATAGCGGAAGCTGGAAAATATATAACGGAAGCTGGAAAATATATAACGGAAGCTGGAAAATATATAACGGAAGCTGGAAAATATATAACGGAAGCTGGAAAATATATAACGGAAGCAGAAAAAATATATAACGGAAGCTGGGAAAAATATATAACGGAAGCAGCTTCCGTTATTTATTTTCCCGACTTAAGTGCTTCCCTTATGGTTAAGTCCGTTTTTTTTTTTTTTTCACTAAAGGGGAAAATCCCTGAACGTGAGGATTTGCCTCACAATTGAAACTGACGCTAACCCTATGTTTGAGGTGCGCAAAAGACCCCCTGTATTATCCTATGGACTCCAGTGCCCCCGCTAACCTCACTTTTGGTGAGGAATTCCAAAACCTGCTTTTGGACTTTTTTTTTTTTCGTGCTCCCCAAAAAAATTCCCCCTGTGCTGCGCAGGTTATTAGCTTCGTTTCTGCCTCGGTTTCTCGACCAACTTTCTGAGACCGAGAAGCTTTTCTCCAGGGGAGCACCAGAATCTTTAGGGGTCTGCCCCCCGGTGAACGGTACGGTACAGGTGGAGAAAGTTTACACTTCTCAGTCTGTTTGTCACAATAAACACTGCACATTCCTGAGGCAACAGCCCATTTCAAATTCAACCACCACTCGATACTGTGTGCTGGTAAATCATTGCCACGAGTAGATGCAGACCAGAGATCACATGGAACAAGGCACTTGTGTCGACTCGGAGAGAATCTGTCAAGAAATCCGGGGCTGCTTCTGAGCCTCGACTCTCTTTCTCAGCTTCAGCCCCCAACTTCTACCCGCCAGCCCACCATGCCCAGCAGAGAGTAGACCGTGATGCAGTCTTTGGCTACACGATACCACCAATCGGAAAAAGGTGAGGAATTCCTCACCCTCTTTTTTCGAGCCTCTTTTTTTTGGAGGAATTCCTCGCACTTTTTCGTTAGGGGGAGCACTGGCAGACTCGCACAAAAATCGGCCGATTTTCAACAGTGTAAGCTTTGGCTATGCCGCCCATGGAGCGGAATCAGCTTGACGCACTGGCAAGATGTTGTCGTAAACCCCTTCTGGTCGGCAGACCTTCCAAAAATCAGCCGGCTGATTATCAGCCGATCAGGTTTTCAAGAATTTTTTTTTCCGGCTGAAATCAGCCGCTTTTTCCCCTAGCGCGAACACTGGGAGGGGCATTCATGACCAGTACTAGTCGCGAGCTACACCCACACGGGTTCACTCCTACGCCCCAGGTACCAGGCCGGAGGAATTCCTCAGGGCCCCCCGGAGGAATTCCTCCGGGGCATTTTTCAGCACCTTTTTTTTTTGAGGAATTCCTCCGGGGTTTTCCTTAGCGGGAGCACTGGAGTTACCTCACCCAACCGCTGCAGTGCATAACCCCCTGAATCAGCCGCTTTTTTCCCTAGCGCGAACACTGGGAGGGGCACCACTGGGAACGGATGCTCTCCAGTCCAGTTCTGATTTTTTTGCGTGGAACGCAGCGCCTGACCTTTTGAGCTAGAGTTAGAACGCAAGTAAAAACGCCACGGTTTAGCGCGATCCTCCAAACACTTCAGGTTTGGTAGAGGAACGTGCCGAAGGGGGATAGGATAGCCTGTTCGTGAGTGGACATGATCGCCAGGCTCATCTCCTCCCAAGCGACTTGAGCAGCTCAGCCATTTCTAAGATTCTTTCTTTGTTTGTGCGTGCCGGTTGATCGTTTCCCCACTTGTATTTACCCTGTGTAGGAATTCTGATCAACCACCAAAACACGCTGCCTACGTCTTTTTAGCCTGCACAATACATTGAAGGGCAACCCACAAGATTGTTAGTACTAAAAAAAGTGCCAGTCTCCCTTCTCATGCGAGAGACAGAAAAGAATGGGTGCGATACCAGGTAGTTGGAAAACTCCTGCGGATAACCTGCGCAAAGCTGTGCGATGGACGTCTGCATTTTCTTCTCAGCGATGCGGTCGTACTGTGTTGGGAAAAGTGTTGGTTCGACAAATTCGGCAGTAATGGGAGGAACAGTCTTCTTCTGTTGTTGAGGTGGCAATTGGAAGAATAAGTCTGAAAACGGGGTTTTGCTTAGAGGCTTTTCGTGTTTTTCTGCAGATGCTTTGAGCTATCTTTTGTGTCTATGCGCTCCAGTTCCGGAGGAAGCACTGCCTCTCATGCATGGTCGATGCTAGCATCAAGTCTTCTTCGAGGAAGATGTCGTCTAGGAAAAGGATGCAAAATAGAAAATAGAAAGTTGTAAAAAGGGGAGTGTACGGCTCCCAAAGTGGGGAATGAAACCTTGAGGGACTAGCCCCCTGTGTTTTTTTTTTCACCGCGGTGTTGTGTGCACCTCGTTCTTCGTCTCATGTTTCGCTCTTGAACGCAGACCAATCCAAAGTCAGAGATCATCAGTGGGTCCTTTGGATGGGGATTTTCAGTCCTGTTCCGGTGTGAGCACAACTTGGTCATGTGATAAGATGCCAAAAACCCCCCCTCCCCTTTGCACTAATAAAACATTTTTTGACGTCATCCCATACTGTATGCCGGCCCCGAAACACTACGAGGGGGTTTGGCATCGTCTCATGTGTTTGGGAGAGGGAACGAAGACGTTTGCCGAGAGTTAAAGCCCAGATACCTTCTGTTTCTTCGTGTGCGCTTTGAGACCCTGCCACGGGAGCTGCCCCCTCAGGAAGTACATAACGATGTACCCAACGGCCTCAAGGTCGTCTCTTCTCGACTGTTCAATGCCGTTGTGGGTGTTGATCGACGCGTATCTTGCGGTTCCTGTGTGTTGAAAACGACGTGACGGATAGTAGAAGGAATCGCATATCGCTGCATATTTGACTAGAAGGCGGGGCATTACGCCGAGAGAGTATCCGCTTGACCTGTTCTCGCAGCGTTAACAAAGCAGGGTACTGGGCAGGAGACACTTTTTTAGGCGGGTGGTCAAAAAAGGGAGCTCGCGATTTTCCCCTTCGTCTAGCGTTTCCACTGCTTGTGGCATTGACAGACACCCTTCCCCCTCCCCTCAACCAATGAAAACGAGAGTTTTGCACAAACCGGTGAGGTTCTTGCCGTCCTTGTACGGGATGTGCTGGTGAGTCTTCGGGTCGCGGTACTTCTTGGCGAGGCCGAAGTCGATCATGTAGACGACGTGCGCCTTCTTCTGGAGGCCCATCAAGAAGTTGTCGGGCTTGATGTCTCGGTGCAGGAAGTGCCGGTTGTGGAGGAACTCGACGCGGGCGATCATCTGGTCCGCGAGCATGAGCACGGTTTTGGTGGTGAGCGTCCGGCCGCAGTAGTTGAAGCAGTCTTCCAGCGACGGGCCGAGGAGGTCGACGACCATCACGTTGTAGTCCCCTTCTGTACCGTACCAGCGCACCTGGGGGATGCCGGTTACCACCGAGCCTTGGTGCAGGAGCTTGTACAGCCTGCTCTCATAGAGAAGCTGCGGATGCCGCGTTTTCACGGGTTCCAGCTTCACTGCGACCGGCTCGAGCGTCTGGATGTTCGTCCCTTGGTAGATCTCCCCGAACGACCCGCCGCCGATGCGCCGGCCTATCCTGTACTTGTTGCCGACGCGGAGATCCATCGTTCACGAATTGCCTCTCCTTTTTTTATCCGCGCGTTTTGTGTTTTTATTTTCTCTTTTTCGAAGGTGTTCTTCTTTTCTGAGGGTTCTTCTTTTCGCGAGTTCGAGTTTCCTGTGGGTGCTGGGGTTGTCGAGGTGGCAGCGTCCTCTCGGACTCAACGCAGATAATAACTCTTGCTTGCACATAATGAGAGAGCCGGCATCGCTGGCCGCTGAGCGAGGATGAGCAAGGCTACTGCCAAACATTCTCTCGCAAAGCCCACCGCCATGACTTACCCCGTCACCGAATTACCATCAGTGCCGGAGCAGCAGCACTCGATAGCCTCAGCCACAAAGGCTGCTTCACGAGAAAAGGGCATGTTAATCCATGCGGTTCACGCACTCGAAAGATCCCAGTGCTTCAACAGGTAGGCGATGCCTCCTCCCCCTTGCAAGATGGAGCGATGCCTCCTCCCCCTTGCAAGATAGAGCGATGCCTCGACGATCGCAATAATGTGCTTGGAGCGGCGGCTACCTGAGCGTGCGTTATGTATGGGTCCAAGACACAGCTACGTGTCCGAATGTGTCGATGTGCAGAATTGCTGTCCGGCACTCCAATCCTGGTCGCCGGACGTTTTTGGCCGCGTCACTGAGAAAAGGACTTGAGCAAGCAGGTCTTCGTGTGTGTCAGAGCGAGTGGTGTGACGAGTACTGTCAGAAGCTAGAGGCTGGTCCTTCGGCTTGGCCCGGGTGGTCAACAAGTGTCCCGAGATTCTGTGTCTGACGCCCTGACCGGATTTCGGGTCACGAGATTCACATGTTTGTATCTTGCAGGAACGCTTGCCCAACGGCAACAATGTGGCGAAGGGAAACATCGTTCAACGTGCAATGGAAACAAGTCAAGAAAAGCAACCAGTGAGAACGGACAACCCACGGACTACGACGCGTCTCGGAACTGCGTGTGTGGTTCTCGGAAATGGCTTTGTGCGCAAGTCGAAGTTGGTCGGTATGAGCACGCCCCCTTTCAGCGTCGGGCAGCAGAGGGAGGCTTGCGGCAACCCGCCGAGGGCTCGCAGAGAGCGAGGCTGCCCGCTTGAAAGCGTGTGTAAATCGCATGAAAGTCGGCCTGCCCGCGGTGCCGAAGCGATGCTCTGCGAGGGCCGAGGATTTGCGAGAGTGTGCAGCTGCTCCTCTTCGTTCGCGGCAGACTGAACGGCGCGGGCAGTCAGCTTGGCCCCCGAGAATGCACAGTGTAGGGAACCCTACGAGGGGAGTCCCTACAGCTGAAAGTCCCCAGGCACAGGCACATTCTATCCTCTCAGGCGGCGTTGAAGCAGGAAACGCCAGACAGCAGGGCAGAAGCCTTTGCTTGACGGTCGTTGCGCCCCCAACGCGACGGGGCGCCTTCCATGGGGTTGGTTCGCGACACGGTAATCCGCGCGCGAAGTCCCGGCGACTCCTCGTGCAACGACTGCCGCAAGGGTTTGGTTGCGGGGAGGGAATCGTAGTTTCTTAGTGTTTAGACAGAACGCTGCCTCTCATGGGGGTGTCCAAACGTGCGCGATGAGGTACGGTCTGGTCTGATGCGGCGCGTCTGCGTCGCCATGCGATCGGGACTAATGTGAGCGATAATAATGGCCACTTGGACCAGCTGGATCGCTGCCAGTCAGATCTCTCCGAATCTTCTGGATACGTCTTCTTCATGCATGAAGATGTGTGCAGGGCACGCGTTGGCCCGCTTGCGTCAGGGAACCGCGCTGTGCAGCGCACGCGGCTCACGAGGGTTCTATCCTGCGGAGCAGTGCAGCTTCTTCGGCCAGCTGTCTGGCTGCCTCCCGGTTCCAAAACCCCGTAAGAACTCGCCCGGTCCCACGAGTTGTACCGCAGCGCCACGTCCTCCCCCGCCTCGTGGAGCAGTCGCGGTCGGCCATGAGAACGAAGAAGTCCCCCGTCGGATCGAGGCCGAAGGAGGCGGCCTCGTGGTTGAACACGTCCGCATACGGCAGCAAAACCTCACGAGGGTTCTATCCTGCGGAGCAGGGCAGCTTCTTCGGCCAGCTGCCTGGCTGCCTCCCAGGCCTCCCCGGAACCCGTGGGGTCCGGCTGCGCATCGTCGGCAAGCACGAGGATCTCCTTGGCGAGGGCGGCATGCGCCCGCCGCGCGATGTTGAGCGACCGGCGCAGGATGTCGACGTCGGCCTCCCGCAAGGCCGCGGCCAGCACCCTCCGCGGGTTCGACGGGTCCGCGGCCCGCGGCTCCTTCCGAAACGTGCGCAGCGCGCTGCGGCAGAACGTCGCGACGTGCAGCCAGCAGTTCCACTCGTTCTCAAGGCTGACACGCGTGTTTGCCTCCGCGAAGCCGCGCCCGTCGGCGTCGGACACGAACCGGATCCGCAGCGCGCGCAGCGTGTGCCGAGTCGGTCCGTTCGCCGTCACGCAGAACTCGGACGTCTCCCCCCGGTCCCTCTGCGCTTGGAGCCGGAACGCATCGATATCCGAGAGGCTCGCGGTCCCGTGCAGCGCGTCGTGCGTGTCCGGGACCTTCGGGAGGTAGATGGGAAACGTGCCCTTCGCCGCGAGATCCGGCTCCAAAAACCCGTAATAACTCGCCTGGTCCCAGCCGGCCGACGAGTTGTACCGCAGCGCAATGTCCTCCCCCTCCTCGTAGTCGCGGTCGGCCGTGAAAACGAAGAAGTTCCCCGTCGGGTCGAGGCCGAAGGAGGCGCAGCCGTCGGCCTCGTGATTGAACATGTCCGCGTACGGCAGCAAAACGAGCCTCCCAGACTCCAGGCTGAACCCTCTGGTCTCAACGGCGCTGTGCGCCCAGCAGAAGTCGTCGTAGGTCAGGCTCGGCTCCGCTGCTCTCACCTTCGCGAAGGACTCGCGCGCCTTCTTCTGCAGCTGCGCCGCCATCTTTCTCCGTACCTCCGGATCCAGCTCCGCGATGTCGCTGGGGTCCCAGACCGCGATGCAGTTGAAGGTTTCCGGCAGCAGCCGGATCCAGTCGACCCACTTGCTGCCGGCGCCCTTCTGCTTCTCTTTGAGGAGCCGGAGGCAGATCGCGAGGGAGTCGGGCAGGTCGACTTCGTCGTCTTCGTCGTCTTCGTCGTCGTCGTCGGGGCTTGCCTCAAAAAACAAAGCCCGGGGCACCTTCAGAAACGCGGCGCCCTTTGCCACCGGCTCGGCGGCCACCATCCCGTGGCCCTTCGAGTCGCCCGCCCACGAGATACGCACCTTCCGCTCAAACCCGTCAGCGGCGTCGACCATCTCCTCGAGCGCGCACGCCGCCGCCGCGTCCCGGCGGATGTCGTCGCGCGTGGCCATCTTCTTGGCCATTTTTTTTCTCTCGGACTACTCCTGCGCCAGCAGTCCGTGGTGCTCTCAACCCCTCGGCCAACAGTTGGTGGGTATAGTGCGTTGCTCAGGTCAGTCGAAGGCCTGACAATCACACTAATGCAACAAATTATACAGCTGGTGGCGGTGGGTGGGGGGGGGTTGCTTCCCTCTTTGTTGGGTACGTCGCCGTTTCCCCCTGCATTGGTATCTACGTAGAGTACACCGAGAGTCCTACTACTCCACTGCCACTCCACTGCTAGTACTACAAAGCGATGCAGGGGGGTCTGTGTGGTTGCGATGCGACCGTTAGATGCACTAGATGCGCAGGATGTGGTATACTGGATCCACGAGGTCCTAGCATAGCACGGGCCGCGCTCCTTGATGTGGTGGAGTTCAGCCTCTCAAACCGGAGTTAAAGAGGGTGTGTCCGACACGCACCCGAAGAGCGGTGTGCTGCATATAAATCGAACTTTAAGTGCGTGGGCCCCTCCGAAGAAAGGCTCATCACACTGGGTCCAGACTACTTAGCCCGGGTCTCTGGGTCGTGTCCCCCTCCTTCTCTTGGTCGCCTGGTCTTGGATCTGGCTGGTTCGTCCGGGCTGGTTGCTTCGCATTTCCTCTTCGTTTTGCATCATCTCGTCTTCACTCCCAGCTGTGCGGGCTTCTTCCGTTTGTGCCACCTGCAACGCGGGCCGCTTCCCGAAGAGCGGGTGTGCTGCATGTAAGTCGAACTTTGAGCACGCGGGCCCCTAGCGGGGTGTGCTGCAGCCAAAACGCGTCGACGTGCACGCCCGAAAAGTGGCGTGACACCTGCTTTCTAACACAGCTCTAGTTTCGCTCAAGCAGCCGCGCTGGATTCTGGACAATGAATCCACTTTTACGCCGCTCACCGCGCGGGGGTCTGCACTAGCCCGAGCCACACTGTGGCAACACCTGGCCACTTGGAAGATACACTACGCGTATTGAATGGAAAGGCATCTGACACTGAGCGAGGCGCCCTTTCTTCAACAGGAACAGAAAGAACAAGAAGGGACACGAAGGCGATACAACCATACTCCCGGAGGGCAACACTGAGTGTCGTTGGCCACACAATCCCCGAATGTCAACTGGGCATGCGTTCGCAAGGCCCTCCGAGGTACGACGAAAAAAGGTGACAGGATCTACGCGGACTCTAAAAGGTTTTTAACTCCTACTTCTTCGGAACAATCCTCGGGGGAAGATTCCGCTCTATTATTTCCTCTCTCTCTCTCTCTCTCTCTCTCTCTTATTCCTCAAGGTAGCGTGGGGCGAGTGTTGTGTGCTAGACAAAACTCTTTGCGCGGGGGCTTCTTCGCCCTCGTGATCAGCAGCGGCGAAGGCACTGGCACGCTACAAAAACGGGATCGTGAGGGAAAGGTCAAGAAGCTGTAGAAAGTACTCGGGGGTGGCACCTGTACGCATTTCGAAGGACGGTTTTTTGAATAGTTGGCCCCAGTCTGAGTGACAGGTGGCGGCTCGTGGCTGAGCCGCGGCCTCTCCAGGCCCTTAGCCGACTCTCCTTTCGTTTTTCTGAGTCCCCAGTGCCGTGGGGCAGGCGCCGGTTGCAGTGTGCAACTGGTGCGGGTTCAGGTCAGGTAGGGGGAGAAATGGCTACCTTCTGATCTGTTCTTGTTGAGCACTCGCACCCCGCACCTAAACCCAGGGTTACCTGAGTTTTAGAGGGAACGTTCCTTGAGACGCAGGTTTTGTCGCATTTCCTTTGTTTGCCTTTCGCTACTGGCGGTCTCGAGTACTTCCTACAAAAGGCAGGCATATTCTAAAAGAGGGGGGAGAGGGAAAAAAAAAACAGGTGGAGGGAAAAGAGTTTTACAGGTTGGGGATGGGGTGGGCGTTAATTGGCCACGAATTTTGCTGGTGTGGGAACTGCTTGCCGGTCTCGTGTCCGCAACTAGACTGACAAGTGTCAGGGAACCCTTCCCGTGTGTGTGCCGTGAAAGGGGTCCGTCTGCTGCTCTTTCGCTTTATTCGAAAAAAGACAGACGCTTCGTTTTGGTTGTGCGTACCGGTTGATCGGTTTCCCACTTGTATTTGCCCTGCGTAACTTTCAGGTAAGGAACTCTGATCAACCACCAAACACGCTGCCTACGTCTTTTTAGCCTACACGATACATTGAAGGGCAACCCGCAAGATTGCTGGTGCTAAAATGTGCTGCGGCTTAGCCAGAACGCGGTCAAAACGATGCGTGTTTACTAATTGAGGAACCGGTAACAGGGGGTTTCATTTGCGGGGTCAGTAGGGCCTGCACGAGTTGTTGATCGGGGAGACGAGACGAGTGGCAACCGGGGACCGCGGCGCGAGGGATGCGAGGGTGGAACGGATGGAGTCGAGGTCGGCTTGGATGGTCGACGTATACTGCGTGTTGGCCGGGACGTGCGGGTTGTGCGTGGGCTCGAGCCGCCGCTGGGCGAGGGCGGACCGGCGGGGGAGGGTGTGGTGCTGCGGGGAGTGGTGCGCGGCCGCGGGCGGCGGGCCTTGCGACAGCGGGACCGAGTCGTTCGCCGTGCGGACGGCGCGGGGGCTGATTTCGCGGTACTCGCGCTGGTCCTTCGGCGGGTTGTCGAGGGCCGCGTGGGACGGCAGCTTGCCCATCGAGTACCCGCCGCCGGCAAGGTTGGGCGCTGCTCCGCTGAGCGGGTACGACCTTCGCTCTGGTTGCGCCGAGGGTGCTGCCGCCGCCATTTTATGCCGCTCGTACTCCATCTGTTCTTCGCGCTCGCGAAGCCGCGCGCGGCGGGCGAGCATGCGATCGCTTTGCTCGTCTCGTGCCACTTGTGCCAGTAACAGGCCGTCGTTGCGATCGACAACAACGGGTAACGGAGGCGGGAACTGCACTCTCCGCTCGGGCTCGAGCCTTCGCAAAAGGGAGCTCTGCTCGTGGTCGGCCATCAGTGACTCGTGGTACACAACGCGGCCTTCTCTTTCGATAAGGTCCTGCTCTAACCTGACCGACTGCGCGTTCTTCGTTTGCAGCGTGTTCTCCAACCTCCGAACCTCGGAGTCTTTGAGCTCGAGTTCGCGTGCCCTGAGCGACAAATCTTCGCTTTGCCGTTCGATGGCCCGCCGCATCTCCCGGATGTCGTCTTCCGCCCTGATTATCTCTTCAGCTTGCATCCGCGTGTTCAGCTCCTTCTTCGCGATGTCATCGAGACTGTCCGTGAGGCGAGCTTGCATCACCTGCGTGGGGATGGGTCAGAAGTGGGACATAGGAATGCAAGAAACAGGGTCGGTTTTGTCCTTGTCGGTTGACGTATCATATGGGTACATCAGGCATTCTGTGGAGTGCGCGGTGTGTGTGCATGTGGATTCGCGCCAGTGACCGATTCGAAAGTGAAGCTCCCCTTCAGCGAGTAACCATTTGTTGTGTTTGTGAGGCGTAAGGACGTTGCTGCTCTGTTGCTACACGAGCGGGCTCTGGGCGGTGATGAACCTTTCACCCACAATTCGCCTCGTTTGTGTGCGTTGCTTGGGTGGATGCGATGCGATGACGCGGAGTGCTGCTAAGCTGCCGTCGTTGCGGTGACCCGTGCAAGAGTTGTTTGAAACAACGGCCCATATTTGACTACGGCTTCGAAGCGGCCCGTGCGCTGCTAGGACCGCCGAATTGGATGAATTGAGAATCAAATCTCACCGATCCTTGGTTGAACTCTGAGGGACGTAGCACGGTTTCCAACTCGTCGGGACTCAAGGAAGCCACTGCAGACGACCTCCAAGCAGACAGTGGAACAGGCATGCTGGTTATAACATGTGTAGCGTGAGGAAAGCTGCAAACCTTCAAGTCATGCTCGCGCGCGTCGAGGTCCGCCTCCCGTTCGTTCGCCCTGCGGAAGCGCGCGGCCACCTCTTCTTCTAGAGCAGAGAGCTGCCTCCTCCGACCTTCGTCGTCCATGTCCTTCCTCTTCAAATCGTCTTCGGCTTTCGTTAGCAGAACCTCGCGCTCACCGTGGGCAGCGAGTTCCAGGGCCAAGCGCTGCTGTTGGCTGACTTCTTTGTCGTTCAGCTGTGTGGTTAGATTAATGTGTTGGCTGGGTTTCCGTCTCTCGCGTACAAACAGGAGCTTTCTGCCCGGTATGTAAACCCCCCCGTCGCTTAATATTTACATTTTTCTAATATTTGCATTCTCTTAATATTTACAAAATGCTCTTAATATTTACAAAATCTCTTATTATTTACATTTTCTTAATATTTACATTTTCCATTTTTTTATTTTGACGAGCAACTTTCCTTCCTGGGAGTACCTGCTGCACGAGCTTTCTGCAGTGCCGTGCTCCACGTGGCGGCCGCCAACTTCATCTTTGCAGTATTCTAGCGTTATTTGTGGATTAGAAGGTCGGTTCTGTTAAACGTGCACGCTTCTTGGCACCATTGTTCTCCCTGCGTCTCTTTCAGCTGCTGGTCTCTCCAGGGGTTACGGGCATCGAACACAAGATGTTTGATATCTCACCAGATAGTGAACTTCCGAAGCCGTCGAAGACACCGGCTGCTTCTTGCTCGGCCCGGACAACGGATAATCTGGCCCGTGATGCCAGTCCCTCGAAGGCGTCTTCACCTTCTCCAGTGTCTTCGTCCGATACGATGGAGCTTGCACACGAGCACTGCAAACGCCATCTTCCCGTGATGGCAGGTCAGTCATTTCTTGGGGCTGCTATGGTGAGATTTCGGGTTTTGTAAATATTAAGGGCAGAGTCTCATAATATTTACAAAACCTCATAATATTTACAATGCTCATAATACATACTATGCAGTCCGCCGCATTCCGCCCGACTTACACGGACTAAAAATACTCCCACACGGACTTACACGGAATCGGGGTGAGTCCGTCTGGGGTGCGGGTGGGGTGCGGGTGAACGTTTTCCAATGAAAATACTCAGTATCCTTAGTATTGCTTCGTATTCTTAGTATTTCTATTCTTGCACATAACAGTCGTTGCGAACTTGGTCATTGCGGTTGCGGAGACCAGCAGCAAGAACACAGGAAACAAACACACAACTTCGAAGGGGGGGGGGGATGGGAAGGCCTAAGGGCTCGAAAAACAAGGCGAAGGCCGGCAAGTCTGAACCGTCCAACAAGAAGAGAAGGGTGACAATGAGCCAGGCCATGCAGGATGCGGAGTCCAGCAGCGAAGCACCGACTAGCGAAGCACCGAACAGTGAAGCACCGACCAGCGATTCCGAAGGTGGCTCGTCCGTCCCGATGTCGGTCTCGTCGGTTCTTGGTCCGCTCTTTGAGGCAGTCGAGGCAGCCTCACAGGCTGACGATGCAGGTTCACAGACAGAAGATGCAGGTTCACAGGCCGGCGGGTCAGCCTCACAGGCTGGTACGCCAGCCTCGCAGACAAAGGTGGTCAAAAGACCGTCTAAGCTGCAGCTCCGAAAGGGGCTGGCGAAGGGCGCAGCGAAGGTTGCAGTGGCCGGCAGCAAACGCCACAATCTGCTGATTACAGCCGTAAAAAGGATGAACAAGCTCACAGACGCAGAAAAGGAAGGCTTGGAGCTCAGGAAGGTGAAGGACCTCCCTTCATCTTGGAAGTCGTTAGCACTCAGAGACCCCAACGTCACGTTGCAGGAAGAAGTGATCTGGTGCGGTTCATGCCAAAAGAAAATCAACTACCTCGACAGCACCACGTGCAAGAAGCATCACACCTACGAAGAACACAAGAAGAGGCACACACTTCTGGTGGCACAAAAAAAGGCTGGCGCGGTTGTTGTGGACGTTGACGCCGGTACCGCAAACGTCACTGAAAAGGGGACCGCCGTACAGGACTTCACGAGGTTGGTTGCGATGGCCGGCATGAAGGCAGGGGCAGTGGCTTGCATGCGTGTCTTTTTCAGAAAGCATGTCTCCCCGGCAATTCCCCACACGAGGACGCTCATGGATATGAGTCGGGGGTGCGATGCGAAGACGCAGATGCAGAAGGATCTAATAGAGACGATCGGGACATCGTTTGGCATTGGGTTTGATGGATCCATCATCGACGAGCTCAAGGAGCAGGCATTGGCAGTGGTCGCATACGACAAGGGACGAGCATACTTGCTGGGACTTCGCGTTGGAGAGGACGGTGAAGCCTTGGACACAACCTCTCAGTCGGAGTTTGTTGCCAACGTCCTCAAGGACTACGGGATCAAGATACCCAACGTCGCTTACATCGTCGTTGACAAGGCGTCGACGAACGTGGTCGCCCTTCAGGACTGGGAGGGCATTGTGATATACTGCTTCGGTCACCATCTGAAAAATGCCATCAAGCCGTGGTTCAAGCTGAGTCACCCGAACGCCCACGACACACTGCGTCTCTTCAGCAACGCTTTCTACAAAGCACCCACGCGTGAGGTTCGGTGGGTGCAGGCGCAGAAGGCAGTCGTGACCCATGATGTCGATGCAGCCGCTACAGAAGACGAGATTCCGATCGCCCAAAAGCTGACTGCCCTGCTGTCGTTGCACGAGGATGGCGAAGACGTCGAAGCTGACATCCTTGAGTGTCTTGGTGAAGGAGATGGAGACATGTTGGAGCGTGCAAAGGAGAGGTTGACGCAAGCTCAAAATGAGAACGTGCCAGTGGACTTGACACCAGAACCACAACGCGAGCAACGTCCCAGCCCGGAATACCCCCCCTCTATCAACGACACGAGGTGGGATTCCACCTTCAGATGCCTTGCCCACCTGGTCCCCCGCCTGCAGTCTCTTCCAGCATTTCTTGAGAAAGAACTGAAAAGGAACACCACACCCGAGAGTATCCAACTACTTGCGGGGAAGTTCAGCGATGCAGACGTCACAGAAACGTGTGCAGCTCTTGTAACGGCCTTGGAAGCCATGGAACCCGTCATGCCCCTTTTCAGTTTTGCTGCTGATCCACCCGCGCGCAAGCCCCTTGCAGCGGAACTCCCCGCCATGGTTGCAAAAGCCATGAAGGCCGTTGGCAACGATCTCTCCGCCGTCCTGAAAGAGATGTGGAGCACCTATCTTTCCCGGGACATCTTCAAATCCATGTGGCTCTTTTGCCCTGAGAAGCTGGGTACGAAGAAGGCAGCGGGAATTGCCATCCCCTCAGTGGAGTCAATCACGGACACATTCAAGGGCGTGTTTCACCGCGACGCCAAAACCCAACTGGGCGAGTACCTGAAGGTTTCGATCAGCGTCCTGACGAAATGGAAGGATGCCGAAGCATTCTGGACTTCGAAGAAGCAGGTATGGCCGGATCTCTCAGCCGTAGCTCTCACGCTGTTGTACCTGCCCGTCAGTGTAACGCGGGTGGACGCCGTGTTCAGCCAGTTGGGGGCAATCTCAAATGAGAGAGGGGGGAGAATCAACCCTTCTGCATACGAGACGACAGCCCTTTACTACTGCAACAAAGACATCTCTGGGAGGTTCAAGGACTTCGACGACGAACATTCGCTGTCTCGGGTGTGATTCTCAATAACAGGCATCTGAGAACAAAAGTGCAAGCCTTTTTCCTACTTTCCTACTTTCAGTGTTTTTCCGGGACTCCTGGAGTGGCTTTTTTTAGCGCACCATGCTACAGCGTGGCTCGCTGGACCGAAACCCGGGAAGAGTGTGCACCACGAGAGGTCCCCGGAAGTGTTCTTTCCCCTGTTTCCCATCTTTCCCCTCTTCAGCCACGACGAAGTTACGCACATATCCCTTTGTGCTTTTCTCGTTTCCATGCGCATCTTCCTGGATCAGGTTTCTTGGCGCATGGTCCAGCCGGGTAGAGAAGAACACCAAGAGACCGTGAGTCGGCATTGCGGATTGTCATGGCGAACTGCGTTCCGTGGCGGAAGACTCGGTCGCCAACACTGTCCTCGAGTGGGATTACTCCCCGTGTGTACGCCACAATGTACGCGGCATACCGCTGGTGTCGCTGAGAAGTGATAACGGGTCCTTGTCCTGGCTGTTCAACCCGGCACAGATGGGCACAGGGGATCGGAAGCAGTCGGGACCGTGCACATACGCAGTGCACATGAGGCAGTGCGCCGCTGTGGCCACACCCTGATTGAACAGTTGTGCGCCCGTGGGCTGCGACCGGCAGACACAGAGCCCACTCGCGGTTGGAGGTGGGCTCATAGTGGCCATAAGCTCTTCCCGAGTGTGGCAAGGATACTTGACCGCTCACCATCATCACCATAATTGTGCTGCTGGTCTCCGCAGCCGCAATGAAAAGGTTCACAATGACTGTTATGTGCAGGAATGGAAGTAAAAGTCCACGAATAAATACTAAGACTACTGAGTATTTTTCATTGGAAAACGTTCACCCGCACCCCACCCGCACTCCACACGGACTCACACCGAGTCCGTGTGGAGTGCGGGTGGGGTGCGTGTGGGGTGCGGGTAGGAGTCGTCGGCGGAAAAAAAAAAAATCTGCGCGGAATGCGGCGGACTGCATATTATGATAATATTTACAAAAAAAAAATGTAAATATTAATGGTGTGATCCACCCTGGAGTTTTTCCGGGTTTGTGCCGGGTTTGTGCCGGGTTTGTACCGGGGGGGGGGTCCGGGTTTTTTATTTTTGTCTCCCCAGCACCCGCTAGCACCCTTGGTCGTGGAGATTTCAGGCTTCGCGGTGGATTTTGCCACGTTTCATGATCGTCTGGTGCTCGTGGGGGTTTGTCCCGCACTTTGCGGTCCCTCGCCCTTCTGTCATAATCAGCCTACGGGCTTCGGTATCGTGTATATTTTGTCGGTTTGAGGCCCCTTCCGTAGCTTGGAAAACGGAAAGAGAAGCAAGCATCTCCATCAATTCAGAACGAGCGACAGAAGTTCCCACGCTCAACCCGCTCGGCTGTGCCATCGGAACAGAAGTCGGCAACAAGCGGTTCGGACGGGCGGGTTCCCCGCCCATCAAGTACAACCGGTTTTCCCTCTCGCCTAGAAGGTGCTGTCGGATGGCTTAAGATGGCCTGAGCAGACTGCTACCTTTGGTTCCGCATCCTTTCAAACTGTGGCTGACCAAGCCGCTGTTTGAGCTCTGCAGGGGTTTCGATGCACTCCAAAATGCGGGTACCAACAACCCCGGCAGCTGGGAGGAATGGCTACCGAGCATGGGTGCGTGGCGTTCGTGGACGCGCAACTGCATGCAAACAAGCGTCACGCAATTAGCAGAGACAGGTCACCACTCGTTCTGCAGTGGAGTTAGCATTAGCTCAATGTGTCGGGAGCAGTAGTTGTCGACTGAAAAGTACCGCGGATGCAGAACATCGATGCAGACGATGATGCCGCAAATGCAGCTTTCTGCGAGCAGGCAAGATGGCAAGCGAGAGAGCGTGCCGTACCCCAGGCAGGTCGCTCGAAAACGGCGACCCGAAATGGAAAATTCACCCCCAGGAACAATACCCAGCGGACTGGAAGCGCAGGCAGGCCCGGATGGAAGCATGAGGTGAAGCAGATGGGACAGAGGAGCGGAAAAACGGGGCCGCACCAGTGGCAGACCCGGACGTTGGGGTTAAACAATCGAAGAAGAAGTGTAAAGACGAGGAAACACCGACTCGGGCACACCGGCCGAGAACAGCCAATCATGGAACCCAGGGCACAATGGAGGCTACGGCGCGGTGGTGAAGTAACGAAGCTCGCTCGCTAGCATCCGGCAAGAGCCAGCATGACACATGAATTTGGAATTGATGCTTCATTTGGAAACAGCGAGGGCAGAGGGTTAATCTGCTTGTACTAGGCTCCTCGGTTCCCGTAGTATCGGGGGAGTTTGAGGCAATTGCTGGCTGGTGGTCGGTTGTAGTCCGTTGCGTCAAGCACAACCGGGCTTGCCCTCTGGAGGCTTTGGAAAATAGTGGTTCCTGTCTGTCAGAGATGTGCATTCAGCGCTGCAATGGCAAAGCATTCCAGGTACCTTCTGCGGTGGACCTTCATATTAATTGGTGTTGGTTTTTACTCGACAGGACCCTGGTGCCGTCGGTTTAGCTTCATTGCAGCGATCACCTGCCATAACCTGAAGGGGTAGTGCAGAATAAAAAATCGGACCCCCCTTGAGTTTTTCCGGGTTTGTGCCGGGGTTGCACCGGGCATATGGATCACACCAATTAAGCGAGGGGGGGGGTTAGCTCGTTTCGTTCGCTGCCCAGATGATGAGAAATAGAGCTCGAAAGCCCGAAGGTCAACAAGAGAAGAGTTGTAGAGAGATCATACCAATTTCTCTTTGTGGTCATGGGCCGCATCGCGCTCTGCTAAAAAGCGTTCTCGCACTTCAACCTGACGGACGCGCTCCTCGACCTCGCGCGAGATGGCCGTGGAAGTCTGGTCGGAATGGAGAATACGGCGCTCCTGTGCCTCCAAGGCTGCTTCTTTGTCCAGCAACTCCCGGCCATTGAGCTCGATATGATTGAGACGATCGTTCAAATCGACCTCGCGAGCAAGCAGGTCTTGCTCCCTTTCCATCATCGCTGTGTGGAATTCCTCTTCCTTCCTCGACAGCATCGCGAAATGTTCCGCAACCTGCGCCTCCCTCGCATCGATGACACGTTCTCTGTTGTCTGCAGCGGTGTTGTTCCTCATTGTCGTCGTCATCAGCGCAACTTCTTTCGCTTGCACCACGCGCTCTCTTTCTTCGAGACGCTTCAGCTGTTGCGGGTTGCAATGGCAGTAAACAGATAGGAAACCCAAGAGCGCGGCAAGCCGTAAACTCCGGTAAATAGTACAGGTGCTGCTTAAAGAATGAATGGAATGTTACTAGGTATGCCGGTGTGCCGCGGGTGATCGGCTGCAAGTACGTCCCGTCTTCGCGGCGGGTGCGGAAACGGCGGCTGTCCTGGAGGCCTGTGCCACGCGAATGCTCGATGGAAAAACTACCGTAAACGCACGAGCATTTCTGACTTCTGTTGTAAAAGAAAAAAACATCGCTTTTTGCAAAACCCCCCAACCCGGACCCCTTGGTGGTTGGTGGGAACCTTAAGCACTGACAAATGTGCCGAAAGAGCGCGGTTCGAGAGGTCTTTTCAACTCCGGGTGGGCGGATTAGAAAGTACCTCCCCCTTGTAATCGAGACAGCAAAAAAAACGACACGTTCTGGGCAGAAGGCGGGGTGTTTTACAAGCGTATGGGAAAATGAAAATGCACCACTGGACGCTGAAATTGGTGCCACCTTACCCAAAAGCCACTGTGGTTGTCTCGGTAACCTCTCAGGGTACCATGCAGGGTCAAAACCTTGTGTCTTTTTGGAAATGGCCAAAAAGAAATGTTCGGAAAAAAAATTGGGTCTTTTAAATTTTAAAATTTTGGAACAAGAACTGCGGTAATATTTGAGGAAGTTGAGCATTTTTTTTTTTTTTTTTTTTCCAAAAGATTTTTTTGGGAGCCATCGGCCCCGCGGGAGCGTTTTAAAAAGACACAAGGTTTTAACCCTGCATGGTACCCTGCTTCGGTTAAATAATGCTAAATGAAGAATCTGTCCAATGTTGTCGCTGGGTTTCGGCTCCAGACGTAATTAGGAAGGGCGCAGGTAGGGCAAAAGCTTTCCAGAGGTGGTCGTTAACAGGAAGGGACCCCTGTCAACAGCTGCTGCCTTATCATTCCTGAGTCTTGTGCCGCGGGTAGCATATTGGGGTTATTGCCTGTTTCGTCCACATGGCGCCCTGTTTCACGAATGTTTCCGTGTTCCTGTCAGGATGCGCTATGTACAGTGATTGGGTACACACACCACTGTGACAACAGGAAGAAATGCGTAGTTTTGTGAAAAAACAGCCAGGGGCGGGTAGGACCCAAAACCTTCCGAATTGATTGGGTAGGGCCGCTGCCCTACCTCGCTGCCCTGGCACGACGACACTGAATCTGTCTAATTTTCTCGGTAAAACGAAACGTAAGAAAACCTGCTCGTTGATGATCGCTTCGGCGGGAGAATGCTTCGGGGGTGAGGCGAGCATTCCGGCCTCGCGTTGTCGCAGAGCGTCTTCGCGCTCGGCGAGCTGCTTTCCGCGGCGGTCGAGGTTCTCGCTGAGGCGGCGGAGGTCGTCCTCCTGCTCATGATACCGCCCCATGCTGGGGGGCGCTTGCAGCGGTTCACGTTCCGCCAACCGCGCTTCTCTTTGGGACACCTCACGCCATCTGGCTTGCAGGTGTCTCTCCTGCTCGTCCAGCACCAACGCCTTCTCTCGTAATGCGGCGGCACTCTCACCACCTTCACGCCTCGACAGCGTCTGTTCCCTCCCTTGCAACTGCCGCTCCCATTCCCTCAGTGCATCTTCTCTGATCGCAATCGCGTTGTTCCTCTCCTCTGCGGCCTTTCCCAGCGTGACTTCCCGCTCGTTCAATATCCTCTCTCTCGCCTCAAGCCCCACAGCCTCCTCGTACAGCATCCGCTCTTTTCTCGAAAAGTCGTCAGCGTGCCCTGCACTTGTGACCAGCTGACCAGAGGGAGTCAGGGCTCTGGAAGTTCCATTTCCTGTCCTTCCGCCATCGCGAGGCGAGCCGAGTGGCATTGTCGACCAACTCGCGATCCCTTGCTTGGGAAGAGTGTACCCTTGGTTTTGCTGCTGCCGGCGGTGGTACTCGCTTGCGGGGGTCGGCGGGGGGAGGTTGTATTTTTCGTGAAGCTTCACGAACAGGGAGTCTTCTGACAGACCTGCCTGCAACGCTAGCTCCACTTTGAACACCTCGGACGGGTTGTGCTTGTTATAGAACTCCGTCAAACGGGCGCGCAGGCGCTCTTCGCGTGTCGGGGCTCCTCGAGCAGTGTCCACAGGTGCGTACCCGGCTTGAATTCTTTTGATGAGCTCCCCTTCGTCAATACCCGCAGCCTCCTTCGATGCCAAAGCAAATTCTACTTTCTCGTCAATACGATCGGCATCTTCGTACTGCGCAAAGCATAAACGAAGCCTTTCTCGTAAACGACTTTCCGCGGACTGGTTTTTCTGGTCTCTCCAATCCTCTCGGGAGTACGCCCCATCGTACGCGCCGAGCTGGTACCGAAGGTAGAGTGCTTTGAAAAGATCGGCCTCGTCAAGACCACTTGACATCAATGTAGAAACGTTGTTGAGATCTGCTGGAGCATGTTTCACATGGAAGAATGCGAGCTTCTCGTTGAGCTCCTCTCTGCGGCGCACCTTCTCTTCGTCTCTCCTTTTTTGGTACTCAAACTGCGGCATTGGGGCATCCACAAATGAGTGTCGATAGTCCACCCGTACCGAACTGTTCCTGGACAAACTCTTGCGCAGTTCTTCACCGAGGGCCGAAATGGCCAGCTCTCTTGCATCCAACACAGACTTTACTGTGGAGTACGCCCGTTGTGCTTCTCCTTCACTACTGGTCGAGATGTGGAAATCAATTCGAGGGGGGTTTGGCTGGATTTCATCGATATGCGTCCTGTCCATCGGGTGGCCGAATGCGCGGGACAGGTCGGTGCGGGCTGCCTCCTTCAGACGGCGGCCCGAGTCAGGATTGAATCCTGGGATCAGATCCAGTACATCCAAGGCCAGCGTTCCCGGGATAATCGTCCCCTTCCCTCCAGCAGGAGCTACCGTCTGATTTAAGGCGAAACTGCCTCGTTTCGACAATCTCGAAGAGTGATGCTCGTTCAAGCTGGACCGCCTCGAGCCCGACCCGTGTTCCTCAACATCCTTCACCTCGCTTGTACGTGACACCATGGATTCACGCCGACTCATGACAGCAGGCGGCGGAAGCACCTCTGCAGGTGATCGAGAAGGCGGCGCGCCATCCAACCGACTCTGTGGCCATTTTCTTCCAAGAGCTACCCCGTGGTTCTTATACAACTCCGGCCAGAACTCTTTGTCAAGGGGTTCATTCTTAGAAATGTATTCCACATATGCTTGTATTTGCTGGTCAGCCGCGGGCTTCTTTGTGTAGTTCGAGAAGAATTCGACGAGCCGCTCCCGGTTATCCTCCTCAATTTGCTGAGGTGAATATCGCAACTTCGAATCAAAGGTCCAAGCGTCTTCAGGGCTGATGTTGTATTCTTTGTATAGATCTCTCAGAACTTCAATGATCGGCAACGGAGAGGCTGCCAGGTCTGCCACACGGTACCCGTGGTCGGGTCGGTGGTTCTCGAAAAACGACGTCATCCAAGCAAGTCGATGGGCCGGATCTTCGCGAATCGGCTCTTCATCTGCGAGTGTCAGTTGGGATAGCTCATGTGAAATGCGATTGAAAAGCGCTCTTTCCCCCCCGTGGGATGCTTACATGGGCTGTTGATAACCTGAAGAAGCTGTCGTCGCTGCGACGCTAAAGCAAAACATACCGGGCGAGAGTATCTCTGAGGAATTGGTTTTGCCAGGCGCTGGGGACTCATCGACAGATTTTGGGTCGATGGGGCCGTTCATAAGAGCTCGCGGGAACTCACTTCCCCAGTCGGCGGCCGCGTCTGGAACGTCGTACTTCGCACAAAGATCACGAACAGCGACGTCGATATCCTTCCCTTGTTCGATATCGTTAAGCACGTTGGAAACCTCTTTTTCGAGGTCGCACCCTGCATCATACTTTCGGAAAAAGTTCTCGAAACGATACTTCAAAGCGCCGACACAGTATTCACCGTCCTGCCCACGCCACTCCTCGTAATCCGCACCTCGTTCTCGGTACTCGTTCTTATCACAACATTTTCGCAAAAGTACGTCAAGGGTTGCCTCGCCACTGACCACGGTTGCCACAAGATCAGACACCTTTCCAAGGGTTTCCGGATCATATTGGCGGTAGAAAGCTTCAAGGACAAAGCGAGCAACACTTTCATCAGGTATTGGACTGCCGTCAGTACCGATGCCATACTCACCAAACAATTGATCAAACAATCCATCCTCATCTTGGTCGGCGAGCGTCTTTACGTCACCGACCCTGGGTGGGTCGTGCTGCTCGAGAAAGTCGGTTAGGCGTTTCTCTAGACGCTCCCTGTCCGCTTCCTTATCTGTAGGTTCTCCGTCATCATTTAGACCCCATTCGCGAAACTTGCTCTCGCAGATCTCTCGTTGCGCGGCCTCCGTTTCTGCTTGCTTGACCAGATCTTCGACGGCGTCCACATTCTTCCAATCGTACTTCAAGAACAGGTAGAAGAGCTTGTCTCTAAAATGCTCCGAGCTGCCCACCACAGCGTCCATATCGAACTCGGGGCTCACGCCCCGGACACCAAAGCGCCGTCCACTTTAGCCAATGAACCCCTCTGCCCGATGGCTGCCCTGTCCCCTGCCTGAAGATTGTCATGATAGAAGCTGGTAATGGACAAGACAAACGACAAATACGAACATCGAGGTGTCTTGCGCCCAGTGCTGTTTCAAGTTGCTTTTTTGGAATGAGGTGTCGTTAGAAACTATAACCTTTTGTGCAGTCTAGCCCGTAAATAGTGCGACCTTGATTCGAGTACACTTTATATTATGTCGGTTGTATTTGTAGAGTGAAAACCTCTTATCGGGCCCATTTTCCTCAGCTTTCCTGCATTATAGACTTACTGCTGCTTTCCTAGTGGATCTGACGGGACTTCTTCCCAGGCTGGTTAATAAAAAACGGATCTGGCTGGTGTGGTCGGTGGGCCAGTTCCCCGTAGTTCCCCCGGAGTTCAACATGGGGGGGGAGTACATGTACTTGTCATAATATGACGAGTACTATGACAAGCATGTACTTGTCATATGACAAGTACGTACTTGTCATATGACAAGTACCTACTTGTCATGTGACAAGTAAAACACAGGAAATTCGTTCTGATCACGTACAATTGGGTGATAACTGTGGCTCCAATGACCTTCTTACGGGAAACAGTACTCCAAAAGGCAGAAGAAGGGAAAGAAATAAGTAACCAGACCTTTGACGCTTAGTTCAGTGCAACAGGAAAGCTTTTATCGGGGCTAGTTCACCGAGGATCAAACCCACAAAGATAGTGACACCACGAAATCTACGATTTCACAAGTAGCGGAAAAAAACGAGGACCGCGTGGCTTCGTGTGTAACGAATAATGAAAGTGTCTGCCAATCTGCGTTAAATCGTGTGTTCGTCGCTCATGTGCTTGTCCCGTTCCCTTAGAGAACGAAAGGTTCGGAGGCACAGCGGACAAGTTTTCTTATTCAGCTTCTCTGGATGCATGTACAGTAAGTGTTGACTAAAGCCGAGTGTCCCGACTCGCTTGTTGCAGAACGGGCAGTTCTGCCTGCACTCGCATGTAAAGGAGGGCCGATGGTAGGCATCATAATGTGCATACAAACCCCTGATGCTCGAAAAGCCTGTCTTTCGGCACATGCAACAAAATACTTCTGCTTCCTCGGCTTCCTCGGTACTGTCCTCTGCTTCAGCCGCACCCTCTGCTTCACGCCACGGTGTTTCTCCACAAACACACACCTTCAGAAATGCTCCTTCGTCTGGCGGGCTACCCAAATACTTCTGACCCCACCCTGTTTTTTTGCCGATGTGTTCGCTCAAGCCCAGGTTGCGAAGTCGAGTCTCCAACTTCTGGGTGGCCTGTTTCCACAGGTCGTCAGCCCGTACACAAGTATATTGTGTCGTACGTCAGAATTTCCGGGACATACTCGGAAACTGGTGGAAGAGACGGCGGACGAAGCGGTTTCAGTTGAACATCAACATGTTTGGTCTGGAGTTCGAAGGATAACATGTCGTGTTCGAATGTTTGTTGGGAAGTGTGGGAAGCCCATCGCTTCCTTTCACCATTGCCTTGCTCAAAGCTTTCATCGGACACGCTCAACCTGTGAGCATCTTCACGGTCAAACCAGTGTTCCATGCTATGCGCATAAGCTGAGTGTGTCACGCCTGGGTTCGCCCATTCCAGAAGAAATACTAGCACGTGATAGCACACCACACTGAAAACAAACTCCTTTTTATGCGTTGCTCCATAGAAAAACCTGACTGGCATGTCTTGGTACCTGAAATATATCAGGACATCCATTGCACAGCAAAGCAGGTGTTGATTGCCTGTTGTCTGTGCGAGAAGGGCTCTGAGTAAGTCGCGAGCTTGGCCACCAGTAAAGTTCGCATCACTGCCAAGCACCGAAGTTTGAAGGGTCTGAGCTCCAGGAATGGTCCTAATTATCAACTTCAAGACCCCTTTCACGTCATGCAGCACCGGCGTTACGGTGTAGCACGGGGAACTAAATCTAGCTGCAACAGGGCAATCGAAGCCAGATTCGTGCATTTCTTGCACACTCAACCGAGGGCAGCAATGCAAGTACCTGAGTCTGTCCTGTAAGGGGGTGCTACAAAATGCACTCCTATGGCCAGTGCCTCTGACGCCACGAAAGAAAGACCACAATTCAGCATGGTCGCCACCAAGCCGGAACGTATTCAAAGACAACCGTTTTTCACCCTGGTAGAACGTCCCGTTCTCGATGAAGCAAAGAAAGAGGTGACTATTCGCGGTGTTCGAGGTTTGCAGGTACCCCCTTGCGAACAGGCTTCTGGTGGTGCGGACACAGGCTCGGGCGGTGCTGCAGCTTCTGTTCGCGGGATCTTGAAAGCTGCCCCCTCGAGGAAGTTGGTAAGCTGCTGAACACCTTGCGGAGGGGCCTTGCGCTTTGCAACCATTCCTTTGTTGACCGTCTTTTGGCTGGAGCTCACACTATCAAATTTCGTCTTGAGTGGGGTTGGTACCTTGCCCCGAAGAGTGGGACACCTTACCATGTGGCGTGGAAAATTCTGAGAACGGGTGGAGGAGCGAGGGGAGTGGCCGAAGGGTATGCTGACGTCGTTGGTGTCGCTCATACCAAAGACCGACGACACCTCGCCAACGAACTTGCGGCCAATCACCGTGACGAGCTGCGTCTATCGGTTGTGGGCCTGCAGGCGTTTGCAAGACGTCATGGAGTGGCAGGACGGCTGGATTCTTCCGTCGCAGCACGGCTTCCGCAGAGGGCATCGGACGGACGACGTCCTCATGGAGCTGACGACGCTGATCGAGGAGACGCTGCTCGACGAGTCGAAGTCGCTGTACATGGTCGCACTCGATTTCGCGAAGTGCTTCGACCGGGTACCGCAGGGGATCGTTCTCCGGCTCGCCGAAGAGATGGGCCTCGACGCGCGCATCCTGCGCCCCCTGCGCGCCATGTACCGCGGCATGAAGCGACGGTTCAAGCTGCCGCTCGGCGTGGGCTCCGAGTTTGAGGTCACCAACGGTATCTTGCAGGGGTGCCCACTTTCGGTGATCCTCATCAACGCCTTGCTGTCGATTGTGCTCCGAGCGGTGTCGGCGCGCGTACCGGAGGTTTCGTCGGAGTCGCTGGCGGATGATGCCACGCTCTTCGCGGCGGCGGAAGCCGAGCTGCAGCAGGCGGTCGACATCGTCGCGCGGTTCTGTGCCCTGACCGGGATGCGCCTGAACATGGCGAAAACCTTGGCGATGGGCATCCATGCGGGCTCGACGCAACAGCGCAGGCGGCGTCCGTACGCCAGCGCGGTGAAGGTGGACGGCGAGGCCATAGCGACGGCGACGGCTGCGAAGATCCTCGGGGTGCGAACGAGTGTGGAGAGCGTCCAAACGGGTCGGGCCAACGATGCGCGTCTGAGCGCACATGACGGTCTGATAGACAGGCTGGGCACCTCGAAGCTTCCGTTCGATGTCCGCTGCGAGGTGGCGAGTTCGAACGTGCTCAGCAGTGTCCTTACCGGGTGCTCCTACGAGACGTACACGCAGACGCGCCTGAAGGGACTCCGGACGCGGATCGTGAGGGGCGCTTTTGGGAGCAAGCACCCGTCGAGGAACGTGACGGCGGTGCTATCGATCTTGGCGAAGGGTCACCGTCTGGATCCGATGATCGCTCGGCCGTACAGGATTCTGTGCGCGTTATTCGACACCTGCGAGCGGCTGCCACGCGTGTGTGCGCGCATGCGGAACATCGTGAGGTTGTACGAGCGGCACGAAACGTTTTTGCCGAGGGCGCGCCTGGGGCCGGTAGGGATCGCCATTGCGGATGGGCTGTCGGTCGCGGGCATTGGCTTCGAGGGCGGGGATCTCTGTTCTGCGGCGCTGGGGGGTCGTCGGCTTCTCGGCATGCAGCGAGGCGAGAGGCACCACGTCGTCCGAGCGCAGCTGCGGCGGAAGGTGTGGATGCAGCTTGCGCGACAGCGGCCTTCGTACGACGGAGTGCAGGCCGGGGTAGACTGCGGGCGCACGAACGGGCTGCGTCTGACGGCGGCCGACGGCAGTGTGAGGCGCGCGCTGACCGTCATCCTGTCCGGGGGTGTTTTCCTTGCGGCTCGGTGGGGGCGGAATGCGCGTGCGGGGGAAGAGGCGGCGGGATCGGAAGGTTCGGCGAGCTCTCCCGCGTCAACGACGGCGTCGTCGACGACGTCGACCGCATCAGATGCGTCCGGTAGCTTCGACGAGCAGGCTGGCGAAGACGGAGGCTCCTCCACGGGTGAGCGGCGCCCGCCGCCGGACCGGTGTTGCAGGGACTGTGACCGCCACGCCCACGACACGGCGGATCACTTGTGGTGGGAGTGCCCTGCGTACGACGAGATTCGCCGCCGCCCCTGCTTTGCTGAGCTCATGCGGGCGGACCGTGCGCGGTGGCCGTCTTGTACGCGCGTGCACGGGGTAATCGTGGAAGGCGCGCCGGTCGACGCGGCGGCCTTGCACCATTTCATGGCGTCGGTGTACGTGGCGCGCGAAGAGTCAGAGCGTGGCCGTCTGGCAGCGGTACAGCCGATCCACCCCTGGAGGGCGGCAACGTCGCGGCCGGCGGTCCGACACCTGTTTGACTTCGGGCGCCTACCGGATGAGCCGCCGAAGTGGCCGTATGGGGGACGGACGATGCGGGCGATGAAGGGCTGGCTGTCGGCATTGCAGTGGACGGACACTGGCGAAGTGTCGAACATCGAGTTGGCCGTCGACTTCGAGGTCTTCACCGGGCACGACATCCTGGGCCCCCCGAACCTCGCCGCCAACCGAAGGGGAAAAACCCTTTGGACGATGCTAGCGACGCTGTGCCGCCTGTGTCGGGAACTGCAGCTGCCGTCGCCGCTTCCGGCCGAGCGGAAGGACCGGGTGGGCTCGATGAGGACGCTGGGGGCGCCGATGCTGTGGGGTGGTCTGACACCGCGGCCACATTTCGCTGGGGGGG